>JAXGGA010001595.1:0-146735 GCA_038373865.1 Uloborus plumipes | reverse complement strand
CAATGAAGTCTAATAGAGCAAAATATTTTTTAATGTGAAGCTTTCTAGCATTCTAAGATCTAGTTGAACGTTGAACAGGATTAACTATGAATTCTTGTCCCTTTCTTGACTAAATGAATTGGGGTTGGAATGCTTTGATTTTTCAAACAGTTTCCTTCATTTCTCCTTGAGTTGGAACAACAGAACAACATGTTTTGATTCGCCCCTTAAATTTTTATCCTCTCTTATCGTAATGAATTCTTCGTTTTAATAACACACTTAAAAAAAAAAAAAGTCAATTCTAATTTTAGTACTCTGTTGCTCAGATATATGCTTAATTGAAAAATACCATTCTATGGTTTTAAATATAAAGAGGTCTGCACTATTTACCTACAAAGTTCTACATGCTATGAAAACTTAATTTTCTTTAGCGTTCAGCGTGCAGCCTTGCTCATATATGCCAGTAGTGGTGCCAGGATGAGAAAAGTACATTTTTCTAACTTCTCATGATATAGTGCTTCAAAGTAAAAACGAACTGTCAAATATACTCCAACGCATTTTTATGGTGAATTTCTTTGAATAATCGGAAAGTTTCGTTCCGATTCGACCCGCTTTTCAGATACACCCTGTTTTACGGTATTTTCCATTTTAAGGTTATTTTTTAAATTGCCTAGCAATTTTAATTATCATGCATCATAAACATAATTGAATTTTATTATGAAAAACTTTATTGACCAGAATTTTAATGTTCATTGAGATCATGCTGCCTCAATCATATGCGTCGCGTGACCAAAAGTTTTGGGGGGGGGCACAGGTCTAGAATTTTTGGAGTGTAGGCGGAGCCTTTGCTCCGCCTACACTCCAAAAAGATTTTGCACCCCTCCCTTTTCCCCCTTAGATTATTCGTTGGAGGAAAATTCGTTCTTACTTTTCCAATGAATTGCACACACCATTAATCCATTTTTCTCCCCTCAGTAACCAGGGCGGATTTAGATTCAACTAAGTCCGTAGCCCCGTTACATCCCCCCATCAAGCCCCTTTTGTTTTTAAGAAAATTGGGGTAGCTAAACTGACCATTTGTTTACTTAGTGTGTCTTTTTCGCGGAACCCCCCCCCCCCCCACTATATGCCTTTTCCCTCTTTTTGATGACCTTGCTGTCTTTTTCTTTTTTTTTTTAATTGACCTAGTAGTGGGATGGGTATCAGAGGAATAATGCAATTACCCCTTTTTTAAGTGGAGTGTAGAGTAGAATATTCCCAATATCACGGGGGTCCGGGGGATTCTCCCCCGAGAGAAATTTAAAAAAATAGATACAAAATTCAACATTTTGAGGCCTTATATGAAGTAATTGAGATGACAAAAATATGAGAAAAAAGAGGCAAACAAACACCCTTTAACAGTTAACTGTTCGATCTAAATAAGATCAGTTTGCGTTTTGACAAATCGTTGACGATAATCGATTAGTAATTGAAGCATGAGAGAGGAGGGAGAGGAGAGAAAAATACTATACATGAAAAATTTCTGAAATGAGGCATTTCATAAAGTTATTTTTATACTAACAATCCCATGTGATCTAGCGGTTAGGAACACTACCTTTGACCCTAGTGACCAAGCTCGATATCCAATATGGGAAGAAATGAAGAAATATATCACTTACTCAAAAAAAAAAGAGACACAGGGGAAAAAAATTGTCATTCAAAATGCACTCATTAAAATTATAAAAACAGAATTAAAGCAAAATAATAGTAAACAATTACATAAATTTAAATTGTTTGCTTTTAAAAAAAGAATACAGCAATATATCAGTTAAAATAATTATATGTATTACATTTTTGCCAATTATCAGCTAGGAAAATTGTCATATTACAATGATACAACTTGAAAAGATTCGAAAATGAGTTCTGAAAAAAAAAAAAAAAAAAGAAAAAAACAATCTGTACCGAAAACGATTATAAATATAAGCCTAAATATTCTTACTTGCCATAGTATTTAAGTAAGAAGTTCATAAATCAATTTGAGACAAGACTTATGCATTCAGATTATCTACTTCTACACAAATTACTTAATGCAAAGTAGTTTTTAGACAAGAATAAATGGTGTATTTTGTTGCATTATGCACTGTAAGACTTTTCTTGTTACTTTCATGCATTTAGCACTTAATTTTTTTCTGGTATGATTATGAATGACAAATGCTTGAAAGGAACAAATAAAAAATTTTAATTTTTGATATGTGAAAAAAGATAATTGAATTCTATACAGAAATCCCATAGTTGAATAAATTGTTTATTTTTTTTTTCATTGCATTACATGGCAGTGAGATAAAAGAAAGGGATCATACATCTTTTTTTCATCTCTCTCTCTCTCTCCTTCTTTCCCTCTCCCTCTTACAATGAGACACATTTCGTGACAATAATATTTTCAAATTAAAATTATTTTTTAGCATAGTTAGTAGTTACATCGAACTAAAAAAATATGCCTTGAAAAGAAGCAAACAAAATAGTATGATTTTATGCTTTTATAATTCTCTTAAATTATTATTTTAGTAATGCCACACACTTGGAGGTCACAATAAAATGTGACCCCCAGAAATTGGACGGGGGAGGGGGCAAAACATCCCCAGAGGCCTTACATTAAACAATACTAGCAATCCTAAGGACTGTTTTGAGCAAAAGAAAAAATCTTTCAGACATTAGTTTTGGCTCATAAATGGAAATAATCCTTCTGATGATTTTCGTCCCCCAATTTCGGGAAAATTTTGGTGCCAAACACTGAAAATTTCGACGAAGAACCGGAATTCCTCCGTGCCCCCCCCCCCCTCACCCACATACATGTCGCAAATAATTCAAAGATAAAATAAAGGAAAATAGCTGCAAATGATATTCCGACGATTAATTTCCTTCTAATTTCATAAAATTTCAGGTTCTAAGGAACAAGTGTCCAACAAGTTTTGGGGGCCCCCCGACGCTACGCTTATGGCCTCAATACCCGAAAAGCACTGAGCTTGTTTATTTTGAATGCTAGTATTTTAATTGTATATTGCATAAATTTGCGACACTAAATTTACTTCAGTAAAGGAAAATTAACACAGCTAATAAAGGATTTTGGAAGTTCTAATGAAGAGAAATTGCTTGACTACATCTCAATTTACGGCTAAATGCATATTTACAAAAAAAAAAAAAAAGAACATGAAAAAGTACTCAGTTTTCATTTCCAGAGCTAGAAAACTTTTTCCCCCATTTCTTTCGTCAAATGCATGTATAACAGATAATAGCGAACACTAAAAATCGCCGCCAAGGCGGCTCGCTCAAACTGCTGAACATTTGAAGAGGCGCTTCACGTCTGGAATGGTTCCAAATTTGTCATTTTTAGCAATTCCATTCATTCGATGTTTAAGAGGCGCTTCGTGCCTCTTTTAAGATTGACTTTTTCCTAGTATCGAATAGACATTCAAATTATTCACTTTCTGCGCTTCCATCTTCATGTCTGCAAATTGGCAAAAAGAGTAAAAAAAGCGCTTCGCGCTACCAAGTTTTTTCTTTTTTAACTACTTTCTTGTTTGTTCCGAAATCGTAAATAATAGCCCGCGCATGAGAGGAAAGGTGACATCTACAAACGCAAACTTTCTGGTTCGGGAACAATGACAAAGGAAGGAAATAAAACTTATTAATTGACATCTCCTCTGATTAAAATCGTGTAACTAAAACTACGAGATTGGTCCTATTGTTCTCCTTTTAAAATTTCAAATCTATTGGTACCCAGCTTGATTGTCTACTCCCAGCTGTTCTCAAGGAGTACAAACTTCAGATAGACAAACAGAATAACAGAAATATATATATATATCTATATATATAAAGATGACGGTGTTCGTTTGTCGTTTGTTTGTACGTTTGTAACCGCTGGCCAGAAGCCCCCACAGCACCTACAGACCTGAAACTTGGCTCAAAAATTCGAACGTACCCCGCCCTCGTGCACCTCGAAGCCCAAATTTTTAATTTCGAATTAGTTATTTTTAAATTAATTAATTAGTCTCATTTTTGGTGTATCCGCCATAATTGAGGGGGGAAAACCTTCCCCCACCCCAAAACATTATATATCGTTGGAAAGGGGGTTTTTTTTCTGAAAAAGAAAAGTTTTAGCACGTTTCTGTCCGTTAATTAGGACAGGAGATATTAATTAATCAAATTTAGTCAATTTTCAAGGCCTAACTCTACGCAGAACTGAAACACTAGAGCCATTTTCCTGATCAGCTGCTCTTTTGTCCCTGAAGTTACTTTGTGGTTTAAATTTGCGTATAGATTTAAGCCTTGAAAAATTATTCAATTTGATTAATTAATATCCCCTGTTACTTACTTAACTTTCTGTCTCTTATATTTATTTGGCGAATTGATTTAAACTTTAACATGACTTTAAGTGGAATTTAAAAGGTTGTGGAGCGCATTTGAACTAAAGGATATAATATTTTTTCTTCAGAGGAGGTTAAAGTGAATTTAAATTTATTAAGTTGACTTCCTCAAAATTCGGTGTTACCGAAAATGTCACAATGGAACTATTATTGTTAAAAATTTAGGGATGGCTATTCAGTTCCTCTTCGCATTTGGCGTCGTAAAGTTTGGCGACAATCAGGAAATTTACCAAACCTCCCAGCCAGTGAAACACTACTTTCTCCAAATCAAAGAAAAAGAAAACGGTCTGGGAAGGAACAGTAGTTGTTTGCAGTCTAAAGAGTATTTTATTGCATGTTTAAAACATGTATTTAATGCCGCCATCACTAAATTTTTAATAATAATAGTTCCATTCTGACATTTTCTGCAACACCGCTATGAAGTTACTCTTCGTATTTGGCGTCGTAAAGTTTGGCAACAATCTGGAAATTTACCAAACCTCCCAGCCAGGGAAATCTTGCTTATTTGAGGGTTACTGTTACAGATTGTATTCACTTCAAAGAGATGGTGCGAAAGACATTATATTTCTTGCCTTTTAATGTTCACATTAAAATCATGGAAGAATGGTTGAGGCTGAGCTACCTGACACAATCGGTTCCCTAAGTTAATAAATTTAAATTTGGCGACCAATTTTACATTGAAATTATGGTTAAATCGGTGGATTATGTTAAACTTCAAGGGCAAAATTGCTGTGTTCGTTGAGAGTTTTCGAAAATCTTGCCACTACAGTTATCTCAAAAGTTCCATTGAAACGTAAAAATTTCGATAAAAATAAATAAGTTCGTCACACACACACGAAAAGAAGAAAAAAGTCTTTAAAACTAAAATAATCCTCGCATTGAACACTGCAAACTGAAATGGCATCAAAAGTGTCATCAATATATTTTAAAAGGTCGTGGTGCACATTTGAATTAAAGAATATAATAATTTTACTTAAGAGTGAATTTAAATTTATTCAGTTGACTTTCTTTACATTTTTTGCACGGGCATCGCCGTGCGGGTACTGCTAGTCTATATATATAAAAATGAATGTTGGTAAATGTGTATATATGTATATATGTGTGTTCCCTAAGATCTCAGAAACCACCCGGGAGATTTGCCTGAAATTTTCACCGTTTGTTCCTTTTGGTACTGGGAAGGTTTAGAGACCAGTTTCAACAAAATCCGATGAGTAGTTATTTTTTTATCTCAATTTTAGACCTGATTCTGTCTCTGTAATTTCAATTTAAAACGCCATTTTCGAAGGCTTTCATCAATCCAATCGAGTATTTAGTGTATCAACTCAACTCTCTGGCAGATAGTTGGAATTGCTTGCTACCGTAAATTTGGCGATCTTTTGAATCGCGCCAAGAGCCCTCAATAATGGAAGTTTTCCCAATAACTATCTCAAGTATAAAGGATAAAAAAGGTATTTGATTAACAGATTAATCTTTTTTTTTAATTTTCCCAATAACTATCTCAAGTATAAAGGATAAAAAAGGTATTTGATTAACAGATTAATTTTTTTTTAAACAAATGAGATTCAGTTTCATATTTCGGAACTCCTTTAGATTTGTAGAGTCTTAGATGTCATGCATTATTTTCCGGACGAACACTATTTTGTTCTTTATACATATTGCTGTTTTCAATCAAAGTATGTTACTATATTTTCTCGCCAAACATCCAATCAATAGTTCGATCCAAGGTATCCCAAATTAGCTACCAAATTGGCGACTTTTTAAATAGCGCCAAGAACCTTCAACAATTGAAATTTTCCAAGGCGCGTTGCTACGCAACTATTTTTGTTTTCGAGAGTAGAAAAAATTATTTGTGAATGATAAATATCTGCTTAAATATGTTTCCTTCTCAGACAAACATTATTGCATGACAGTATTCAAATGCTACCATATTTTTTAAGGTGTTTGCTTTTTCATGTCCGTAATATTTGTCATTAACCGCAATGTTAAAAATTATTAACGACGTACGGAATGGTGGGTATTGAGCACCAAATAGGTTATTAAAATTGTTTTCAGCCTTGCCAATAATATATTCGTACTTTCTCAAATTGTGCCACACGTGCAAAATTTATGGAACTCATTTCTTCGCATTAGATATGTTGTTACTTAATTTTCAAACGGTTGTGCTTCGTTATTATGTTTACTATAATAATGATGATATGGAAGAATTAAATTTATGTCCTGTATGTTAATAGCTCTTATTTTTTATTCGTAAGCAAATGCCCTTTCTATCCCATGTAACTATTGACATCTTAACTGGCATTCTAAAGTAATAAACTATTCGAAATGCCGCGTAAGAAAGCAAGCATAGGTAGATCTACTAGAAAAGCAACTCAAGTCTCTGCGAGCAGAGCTGATGAAACATTTGAAAAGAGAGAGGCACGTCTTGAAACTAAGCGTATGCGAACTTCTACTGCAAGAGCTACTGAAACATCTGAAGAGAGAGACGCAAGGCTTGAAGACATGCGAATGCGAGCCTCTACTTCAAGAGCCACTGAAACATCTGAAGAGAGAGACGCAAGACTTGAAGACATGCGAATGCGAGCCTCTACTTCAAGAGCCACTGAAACATCTGAAGAGAGAGACGCAAGGCTTGAAGACATGCGAATGCGAGCTTCTACTTCAAGAGCCACTGAAACAGATGAAGAGAGAGACGCAAGACTTGAAGACCTGAGAATGCGAGCCTCTACTTCAAGAGTTATTGAAACGTCCGAAGAGAGAGAAGCAAGACTTGAAGACAAGCGAATGCGAGCTTCTACTTCAAAAGTCACCGAAACAGCTGAAGAGAGAAACGCAAGGCTTGAAGACCTGAGAATGCGAGTTTCTACTTCAAGAGCTGCTGCATCACCAGCAGAACTGTACTCACGACGTGAAACTGAACGCTCACGGCAGACGCGATCAAGAACGAGAAAAGATCTCAACAAAGCGGCATTCAATTATGAAAATGACTTTGATTATAAAATGCATAGCGATGTTGTTATTGGCTCAATGTCCACACAGTGCATGCATTGTAACGCTTTGAAATTTCCAAACGAAGCTCCTGGCATGTGTTGCTCCAACGGCAAAGTAAATTTGCCACCTCTTGCTGAACCACCAGAACCACTTTTAACCTACGCGACTGGTATTACACGAGAGTCCAAACACTTTCTGCAACACATTCGGAAGTACAACTCAAGCTTTCAAATGACGTCATTTGGAGCAACAAATATTGTCAGATATAATCATTTTGTACCCACATTCAAGGTACAGGGACAAGTGTATCATCAGATCGGTTCTCTTCTTCCAGTACCAGAGGAGAGTCCGAAATTCTTACAAATTTATTTCATGGACAATGTGGAGACTGAAATTGATCAACGCTGTGCATTAAGTGTAGCAACAGATCGCAATATCATTGCTGATTTGCGATCATTATTCCATGAGCACAACCGCTTGATCAGAGACTTCAAATCCGCATTGGATGATGCACCATCTGACAACTTCAAAGTCATTATTAGAGCAGACAAAGCGCCGCCCAACGAGCATGAAAGACGGTTTAATGCTCCAATGGCACCTGAAGTGGCAGCTGTAATTGTCGGAACGGAGATTTCACGCCGAGATATTGTTATTTGCAAGCGAGATCAAACGAAGCAGCGAGTCTCTGAAACGCACCGATCGTACGATGCACTTCAATATCCGATATTGTTTCCGCGAGGAGAAGACGGATACCACTTTGAAGTGTATCAAACCAGTCCCACTACAGGTGCTACCACAACGAAAAAAGTTAGTTGCATGGATTTTTATGCATACCGCATCATGATTCGTGCCCAGCAATCAAATCATCTCCTGAAATGCCGTCAACTTTTTCAACAATTCATCGTTGATATGTACGCTAAAGTTGAAAGTGAACGACTGGACTACATTCGCTTCAACCAATCGAAGCTTCGAGCCGAAGAATATATTCATTTGCGAGATACAATCGCGAATGAAAAAAATGTTGCTGATATTGGACAACCTGTTATACTTCCGGCAACGTATACTGGAAGTCCAAGACACATGCACGAATATGCTCAGGATGCTCTGACATATGTTCGCAAATATGGACGCCCAGATCTGTTCGTAACGTTCACATGCAACCCGTCTTGGGAGGAGATCAAGGACTTGCTTCTGCCTGGCCAGCAACCGTGTCATCGACATGATATCATTGCGAGAGTATTCAAGCAAAAATTGATCCGATTTATGAATCTCATCACAAAAAATCATATATACGGAGAAACTCGCTGCTGGATGTATTCGGTTGAGTGGCAGAAGAGAGGCTTGCCACATGCGCATGTCTTGGTTTGGTTGGTTGAAAAAATTGTGCCAACTCAAATCGACGATTTTATTAGTGCTGAACTACCAAACCCAGAAGAAGATCCTGAGCTATTTGAAATCGTCAAGAAGAATATGATCCATGGGCCATGTGGGCTACACAACCCGCATTCGCCATGCATGAAAGACGGCATCTGTACAAAGAATTATCCACGTCAGCTATTGAAAGAAACACAAACTGGTGGCGATGGTTATCCGCTGTACAGACGACGAAAACCAGGTGACGGAGGATATATAACAACTATCAAAGTAAATAAGGTTGAGACTGAAATTGATAACAGATGGATTGTGCCTTACTCCCCTCTGCTTTCAAAAGCATTCAATGCGCACATCAACCTAGAATCCTGCAATTCAGTGAAGTCAATTAAATACATATGTAAATACGTGAATAAAGGTAGTGATATGGCAGTTTTCGGCCTTGCAAATCCAAATGCACCAGTCAATGAAGTTGACCAATTTCAAATGGGACGTTACATCAGCAGCAACGAAGCTGTTTGGAGAATTCTTGGTTTCGACATTCATGAAAGGTTTCCTGCTGTTATGCATCTCAGTGTTCACTTAGAAAACGGCCAACGAGTCTATTTTACGAAAGAGAATGCCGTCCAGAGGGCAATAGATCCACCAAATACAACATTGACAGCTTTTTTCAAACTGTGTTCAACTGACGAATTCGCTAAAACATTGCTTTATCACGAAGTCCCGCAGTATTACACTTGGAACCAATCAACTAAAACGTTTTGTAGAAGAAAACGAGGCTCCAGACATACTTCGGTGCCAGGAATATTTTGTACTGACACGTTGGGCCGAGTGTACACCGTTCATCCGAATCAAGGTGAATGTTACTATTTAAGAATGTTGCTCCACGTAATCAGAGGACCAACATCGTTTCAAGCAATCAAAACTATCGACGGTCAAGAACACCTAACATACAGAGAAGTTTGTTTGAAACTTGGGATGCTTGAAAATGATCACCATTGGGACGATGCGTTGGCAGAAGCTTCTGAGACAAGGCGTGCGTACCAAATTCGAAATCTCTTTGCAATTATCTTGACCACCTGTGCCCCTTCTGATCCGAAAGATCTGTGGAATAAACACAAAGAGAGTATGAGTGAAGATATACTGCTTCTAGCGCGAAGAGCCAACCCCAGCCTGGGTATTCAGTATACGGAAGACATTTTCAATGAAGCACTTATATCACTTGAAGATATGTGCGTGTCCATTAGCAAGAAACACCTAAACCAACTTGGACTTATTTCACCAAGACGTACCAGAACCGATGTTATGGATATTGACGTATTGCGAGAAAAGCAGTACGACGTTAATGCCTTAAAAATTTATGTAGAGACCCAAAAGAAGCTTCTGACAAATGATCAGCGACTCGCGTACCTCTCAATTATGGAGCATGTGCAAAATGGAAACGGTGGACTTCTCTTTCTTGATGCACCAGGAGGAACAGGGAAGACATTTTTACTCAATTTGATACTCGCTGAGATCCGAATGAAGAATGATATTGCTCTGGCTTTGGCGTCTTCAGGGATTGCTGCAACTCTTCTCGACGGAGGTCGAACGGCGCATTCGGCCCTTAAGCTGCCGTTGAATTTAAATTTAGCTGAACATCCCCTTTGCAATATTGGGAAAACATCTGGAATGGCAACTGTGCTGAAAACGTGCAAACTTATCATCTGGGATGAATGCACCATGGCGCATAAAAAAGGACTTGAGGCTCTTGACCGTACATTGCGAGATTTCCGAAACAATCAGCGTCCGATGGGTGGAACTGTGATACTTCTCGCCGGCGATTTCCGTCAAACTTTACCCGTTATGCCAAAAGCAACACCAGCAGACGAACTGGCGGCATGCCTAAAAAATTCAGCTCTCTGGAGACACGTGAAGAAAATCACACTGTCGACCAATATGCGTGTCCATTTACTTAAAGATGATTTTGCAGCAACATTTGCGAAACAACTTTTGGCCATGGGCGATGGCAAACTTCCGGTAGATCCTACAACACATGAGATATCTTTCCCGCTCAACTTCTGTCAACTTCAATCATCAATAGAAGATCTTGAGAAGAACGTCTTCCCGAACATTGTAAACAATTTCAGGAATCACGATTGGCTTTGCGAACGCGCAATCTTAGCGCCAAAGAATGATGACGTCAATCGAATCAATAGTATTATTCTGTTGAAAATTCCTGGTGCAGTTACAGAGTACAAATCCATCGATACAGTCATCGAAGAGGATCAAGCTGTAAATTATCCAGTGGAATTTCTCAACTCCTTAGAACCTCCTGGAGTTCCACCGCACAAACTCAAACTGAAAATTGGTTCACCGATATTGCTCCTACGGAATCTCAACACACCAAAGTTGTGCAACGGGACCAGGCTTTCCGTAAAAAAACTGATGCCAAACGTGATTGAAGCAACGATAATCAATGGAAAATGTAAGGGAGAAGATGTGCTGATTCCGCGCATTCCTATGGTTCCTACTGATTTGCCCTTCACCTTCAAAAGACTGCAATTTCCTGTGCGCCTAGCTTTCGCGATGACTATCAACAAAGCTCAAGGGCAGTCGTTGAGCGTTGCCGGGATACATTTGGAAAAGCCATGTTTTTCACATGGTCAGCTGTACGTGGCTTGCTCCAGGGTAGGAACTCCAAAAACTCTGCACATCTATACGCCAAATCAAAAAACCAAAAATATTGTCTATCCACTTGCATTAATCTAAGTGTAAAAAATAGAGTGAAGTATTTTAAACATGATTCATTTTCATAATTTACTGAAAATATGTAAATTTCTCTTTAGTATTCTTCAACTTGCTGTTTTTTTCTTTCTTCTTTTTTTTTTTTTAATTTAAGGGAGCAATTGTTGCTCTACTTTTTTAGATTGATCAGTGCATTTTTACGACGTAATTGTTCATATGTAAATTTTTCTTTATTATTGTTCACCGCGCTTTTTTTTTTTTTTTGAAACTAAGGGAGCAATTCTGTACCTCAGAACCAGACTAACGTAAGTCCATTTTCGTCATTTTTCAGTAGAGGGGAAAAACGATGTATTCGACAATCGTTTTTCCCCTCTACCGAAAAATGACGAAAATGGACTTACGTTAGTCTGGTTCTGAGGTACAGAATTGACGGTCTACTTTTTTGGATTAATCAGTGCATTTTTACAACGTAATTGCATATATGTAAATTTCTCTTTATTATTCTTCAACGTGCTGTTGTTGTTGTTTTTTTTTTTTTTTTTTTTTTTTTTTTTTATTTAAGGGAGCAATTGTTGCTCTAATTTTTTGGATTGATCAGTGCATTTTTACGACGTAATTGTTCATATGTAAATTTTCCTTTATTGTTCACCGTGCTTTTTTTTTTTTTAATTAAGGGAGAAATTGACTGTCTACTTTTTTTGGATTGATCAGTGCTTTTTTACAACGTAATATAAATTTTTCTTTATTATTGTTCACCGTGCTTTTTTTTTTTTTTTTTAATTTAAGGGAGCAATTGATGCTCTACTTTTTTTGGATCGATCAGTGCGTTCTCACGACGTAATTCTACATATGTAAATTTTTCTTTATTATTGTTCACCGTGCTTTTTTTTTCTAATTTAAGGGAGCAATTGACGGTCTACTTTTTTGGATTAATCAGTGCATTTTTACCACGTAATTGCATATATGTAAATTTCTCTTTATTATTCTTCAACGTGCTGGGTTTTTTTTTTTTTTTTAATTTAAGGGAGCAATTGTTGCTCTAATTTTTGGATTGATCAGTGCATTTTTACGACGTAATTATTCATATGTAAATTTTCCTTTATTGTTCACCGTGCTTTTTTTTTTAATTAAGGGAGAAATTGACTGTCTACTTTTTTTTTGGATTGATTAGTGCATTTTTACAACGCAATATAAATGTTTCTTTATTATTGTTCACCGTGCTTTTTTTTTTTTTTTTTTAATTTAAGGGAGCAATTGATGCTCTATTTTTTTTTTTTTGAATCGATCAGTGCGTTCTCACGACGTAATTGTACATATGTAAATTTTTCTTTATTATTGTTCACCGTGCTTTTTTTTTTCTAATTTAAGGGAGCAATTGACGGTCTACTTTTTTGGATTGATCAGTGAATTTTTACGACGTAATTGTTCATATGTAAAATTTTCTTTATTATTTTCACCGTGCTTTTTTTTTTTTAATTTAAAGGAGCAATTGATGGTCTACGTTTTTGGACTGATCAGTGCATTTTTACAACGTGATTGTACATATGTAAACATTTCTTTATTGTGCATTTTTACGACGTAATTGTACATATGTAAATTTTTCTTTAGAATTGTTCACCGTGCTTTTTTTTTTTTTTTGAAGTTAAGGGATCAATTGATGCTCTACTTTTTTGGATCGATCAGTGCGTTCTCACGACGTAATTGTACATATGTAAACTTTTCTTTATTATTGTTCACCGTGCTTTTTTTTAATTGAAGGGAGCAATTGACGGTCTACTTTTTTGGATTGATCAGTGCATTTTTACAACGTAATTGTATACACGTAAATTTTTCTTTATAATTGTTCACCGTGCTTTTTGTTCTAATTTAAGGGAGCAATTGACGGGCTACTTTTTGGATTGATCAGTGCATTTTTGCAACTTATTTGTACATATGTAAATTTTCCTTTATTATTGTTCACCGTGCTTTTTTTTTCTAATTTAAGGGAGCAATTGACGATCTACTTTTTTGGATTGATCAGTGCATTTTTACGACGTAATTGTACATATGTAAATCTTTCTTTATTATTGTTCACCGTGCTTTTTTTTTTGAATTTAAGGGAGCAATTGACGGTCTACTTTTTTGCATTGATCAGTGCATTTTTGCAACTTATTTGTATATATGTAAATTTTTCTTTATTATTGTTCACCGTGCTTTTTTTTTCTAATTTAAGGGAGTAATTGACGGTCTACTTTTTTGGATTGATCAGTGCATTTTTACAACGTAATATAAATTTTTCTTTATTATTGTTCACCGTGCTTTTTTTTTTTTTTTTTTAAATGTAAGGGAGCAATTGATGCTCTACTTTTTTTGGATCGATCAGTGCGTTCTCACGACGTAATTGTACATACGTAAATTTTTCTTTATTATTGTTCACCGTGCCTTTTTTTTCTAATTTAAGGGAGCAATTGACGGTCTACTTTTTTGGACTGATCAGTGCATTTTTACAACGTAATTGTACATATGTAAACTTTTCTTTATTATTGTTCACCGTGCTTTTTTTTCTAATTTAAGGGAACAATTGACGGTCTACTTTTTTGTATTGATCAGTGCATTTTTACAACGTAATTCTATATATGTAAATTTTTCTTTATAATTGTTCACCGTGCTTTTTTTTCTAATTTAAGGGAGCAATTGATGCTCTACTTTTTTGGATTGATCAGTGCATTTTTACAACGTTAATTCTATATATGTAAATTTTTCTTTATAATTGTTCACCGTGCTTTTTGTTCTAATTTAAGGGAGCAATTGACGGTCTACTTTTTTGGATTGATCAGTGCATTTTTACGACGTAATTGTACATATGTAAATTTTTCTTTATTATTGTTCACCGTGCCTTTTTTTTTTTTTTTTGAGTTTAAGGAAGCAATTGACGGTCTACTTTTTTGGATTGATCAGTGCATTTTTACTACGTAATTGCACATGTGTAACTTTTTCTTTTTAATTGTTCACCGTGCTTTTTTCTAATTTAAGGGAGCAATTGACGGTCTACTTTTTTGGATTGATCAGTGCATTTTTGCAACTTAATTGCACATATGTAAATTTTTCTTTATTATTGTTCACCGTGCTTTTTTTTTTCTTTTTAAATTTAAGGGAGCATTTGATGGTCTACTTTTTCTGATTGAGCAGTGCATTCTTACAACGTAATTGTATATACGTCAATGTTTCTTTATAATTGTTCACCGTGCTTTTTTTTTTCTAATATAAGGGAGCAATTGAGGGTCTACTTTTTTTGGCTGATCAGTGTATTTTTACAACGTAATTGTACACATGTAGATTTTTCTTTATTATTGTTCACCGTGCTTTTTTTTGTTTTTAATTTAAGGGAGCAATTGATGGTCTACTTTTTTGGATTGATCAGTGCATTTTTACAGCGTCAATTGTTCATATGTAAATTTTTCTTTTTTATTGTTCACCGTGTTTTTTTTTTTCTTTTTTTTTTAAATAAAAGGAGCAATTGATGGTCTACTTTTTTGGATTGATTAGTGCATTTTTACAACGTAATTGTGCATACGTAAATTTTTCTTCAATGTTGATCAGCGTGCTTTTTTTTTTCTTTTCTTTGAATTTAAAGGAACAACTGATGGTCTCCTTTTTTAAATATGTATATTTCTCCTTATTAATGTTCACCGTATTTTTTTTTTCTCTCTTTTTTTTGAAGGAGCAATTGATGGTTTACTTTTTTGGAATATCCAGTTCATTTTTGGAACATAATTGTAAATGTGTAAATTTTTCATTGTTATTGTTCACCGTGATTTTTTTTTTTTTTTTTTGAATTTAGAAGAGCGATTGATGGTCTACCTTTGGATTGCCCAGTGCATTTTTGCAACGTAATTGTAAATGTGTACATTTCTCTTTATTTTTGTTCACCGTGCTTTTTTTATAACTTTAAAATAGCTATTTGTAGTCCAGTCACATGCTACTGTAAATATGTCAATTTCCTTTTATTACTATTCACTGTTCTCTCTCTCTCTCCTTTTTAATTAATTTAAAAGAGCTATTCACGGTCCAGTCACATTATACATTTTATGTGTCTCTACATTCTATTTTCAAAATGAAGATCTCTTTTTATGATTTGTGGAGAGCTTCTTCGTCTTGACGTGTAAATAAAACTCCTATCTAAAATCAATTTATGTGTAAAGTTTTTCATTGTTTAGTATTTTGTAATTTTTTAAAAATAATTGGTGGCCTATTTGTAGATTGTTCAGTGCGTAATTTCAACTTTGCTTGATTTAGAATTTTTAAAATCTTTCATGCCTATTTTCAACAACGCTTTATAGATTTTACATCCAACACACCATGTGGAGACGAAATATACATCTAGGCAGAACAACGTCTGCCGGGTTCTGCTAGTATATATATAAAGATGACGGTGTTTGTGTTTGTATGTAACCGCTGGCCAGAAGTCCCTACAGCACCTACAGACCTGAAACTTGGCTCAAAAATTCGAACGTACCCCGCCCTCGTGCACCTCGAAGGCCAAATTTTTAATTTCGAATTAGTTATTTTTAAATTAATTAATTAGTCTCATTTTTGGTGTATCCGCCATAATTGAGAGGGAAAAACCTTCCCACACCCAAAACATTATATATCGTTGGAAAGGGTTTTTTTTTCTGAAAAAGAAAAGTTTTAGCACGTTTCTGTCCGTTAATTAGGACAGGAGATATTAATTAATCAAATTTAATCAATTTTCAAGGCCTAACTCTGTACGCAGAACTGAAACACTAGAGCCATTTTCTGATCAGCTGCTCTTTTGTCCCTGAAGTCACTTGTGTATAGATTTGCGTATAGATTTAAGGCACGATTTGGATCCAGCTCGTAATCTGTGCTAGTGGTTGCATTACTGCAGAATCGCGTTTTGGTAATGTTCAATGTTAGCATTACTTATCGGACGTGATTTGGCAAAGCTTAGCAATGTGCCAAAACGTTCGTACAGCCTACTTGGCGAATAAGAGAGATGGCCGACTGCTTGTGAGCTTTATTGGCTCCGCTCGTAGTGACGTCAGTGCAAGTTAAGCTGATGATAATGTAATTCACTTCCAGTAGCGATTGCATTCGAAGCGATCGCATTGCTGTTTCACTTGAATCCCTGCCTAAGCCTTGAAAATTTATTAATTTGATTAATTAATATCTCCTGTTACTTACTTAACTTTCTGTCTCTTATATTTATTTGGCGAATTGATTTAAACTTTAACATGACTTTAAGTGGAATTTAAAAGGTTGTGGAGCGCATTTGAACTAAAGGATATAATAATTTTTCTTCAGAGGAGGTTGAAGTGAATATAAATTCATTAAGTTGACTTCCTCAAAATTCGGTGTTATCGAAAATGTCACAATGGGACTATTATTGTTAAAAATTTAGAGATGGCTATTCAGTTCCTCTTCGTATTTGGCGTCGTAAAGCTTGGCGACAATCAGGAAATTTACCAAACCTCCCAGCCAGTGAAACACTACTTTCTCCAAATCAAAGAAAAAGAAAACGGTCTGGGAAGGAACAGTAGTTGTTTGCAGTCTAAAGAGTATTTTATTGCATGTTTAAAACATGTATTTAATGCCGCCATCACTAAATTTTTAACAATAATAGTTCCATTCTGACATTTTCTGTAACACCGCTATTCAGTTACTTTTCGTATTTGGCGTCGTAAATTCTGGCAACAATCGGGAAATTTTCCAAACTTCCCGGCCAGTGAAATCTTGATTATTTGAGGGTCACTGTTAGATTGTAATCACTTCAAAGAGATGGTACGAAAGACATTATATTTCTTTCCTTTTAATGTTCACATTAAATCATGGAAGAATGGTTGTGGCTGATCTACCTGATACAACTATATATATAAAAATGAATGTTGGTAAATGTGTATATATGTATATATGTGTGTTCCCTAAGATCTCAGAAACCACCCGGGAGATTTGCCTGAAATTTTCACCGTTTGTTCCTTTTGGTACTGGGAAGGTTTAGAGACCAGTTTCAACAAAATCCGATGAGTAGTTATTTTTTTATCTCAATTTTAGACCTGATTCTGTCTCTGTAATTTCAATTTAAAACGCCATTTTCGAAGGCTTTCATCAATCCAATCGAGTATTTAGTGTATCAACTCAACTCTCTGGCAGATAGTTGGAATTGCTTGCTACCGTAAATTTGGCGATCTTTTGAATCGCGCCAAGAGCCCTCAATAATGGAAGTTTTCCCAATAACTATCTCAAGTATAAAGGATAAAAAAGGTATTTGATTAACAGATTAATCTTTTTTTTTAATTTTCCCAATAACTATCTCAAGTATAAAGGATAAAAAAGGTATTTGATTAACAGATTAATTTTTTTTTAAACAAATGAGATTCAGTTTCATATTTCGGAACTCCTTTAGATTTGTAGAGTCTTAGATGTCATGCATTATTTTCCGGACGAACACTATTTTGTTCTTTATACATATTGCTGTTTTCAATCAAAGTATGTTACTATATTTTCTCGCCAAACATCCAATCAATAGTTCGATCCAAGGTATCCCAAATTAGCTACCAAATTGGCGACTTTTTAAATAGCGCCAAGAACCTTCAACAATTGAAATTTTCCAAGGCGCGTTGCTACGCAACTATTTTTGTTTTCGAGAGTAGAAAAAATTATTTGTGAATGATAAATATCTGCTTAAATATGTTTCCTTCTCAGACAAACATTATTGCATGACAGTATTCAAATGCTACCATATTTTTTAAGGTGTTTGCTTTTTCATGTCCGTAATATTTGTCATTAACCGCAATGTTAAAAATTATTAACGACGTACGGAATGGTGGGTATTGAGCACCAAATAGGTTATTAAAATTGTTTTCAGCCTTGCCAATAATATATTCGTACTTTCTCAAATTGTGCCACACGTGCAAAATTTATGGAACTCATTTCTTCGCATTAGATATGTTGTTACTTAATTTTCAAACGGTTGCGCTTCGTTATTATGTTTACTATAATAATGATGATATGGAAGAATTAAATTTATGTCCTGTATGTTAATAGCTCTTATTTTTTATTCGTAAGCAAATGCCCTTTCTATCCCATGTAACTATTGACATCTTAACTGGCATTCTAAAGTAATAAACTATTCGAAATGCCGCGTAAGAAAGCAAGCATAGGTAGATCTACTAGAAAAGCAACTCAAGTCTCTGCGAGCAGAGCTGATGAAACATTTGAAAAGAGAGAGGCACGTCTTGAAACTAAGCGTATGCGAACTTCTACTGCAAGAGCTACTGAAACATCTGAAGAGAGAGACGCAAGGCTTGAAGACATGCGAATGCGAGCCTCTACTTCAAGAGCCACTGAAACATCTGAAGAGAGAGACGCAAGACTTGAAGACATGCGAATGCGAGCCTCTACTTCAAGAGCCACTGAAACATCTGAAGAGAGAGACGCAAGGCTTGAAGACATGCGAATGCGAGCTTCTACTTCAAGAGCCACTGAAACAGATGAAGAGAGAGACGCAAGACTTGAAGACCTGAGAATGCGAGCCTCTACTTCAAGAGTTATTGAAACGTCCGAAGAGAGAGAAGCAAGACTTGAAGACAAGCGAATGCGAGCTTCTACTTCAAAAGTCACCGAAACAGCTGAAGAGAGAAACGCAAGGCTTGAAGACCTGAGAATGCGAGTTTCTACTTCAAGAGCTGCTGCATCACCAGCAGAACTGTACTCACGACGTGAAACTGAACGCTCACGGCAGACGCGATCAAGAACGAGAAAAGATCTCAACAAAGCGGCATTCAATTATGAAAATGACTTTGATTATAAAATGCATAGCGATGTTGTTATTGGCTCAATGTCCACACAGTGCATGCATTGTAACGCTTTGAAATTTCCAAACGAAGCTCCTGGCATGTGTTGCTCCAACGGCAAAGTAAATTTGCCACCTCTTGCTGAACCACCAGAACCACTTTTAACCTACGCGACTGGTATTACACGAGAGTCCAAACACTTTCTGCAACACATTCGGAAGTACAACTCAAGCTTTCAAATGACGTCATTTGGAGCAACAAATATTGTCAGATATAATCATTTTGTACCCACATTCAAGGTACAGGGACAAGTGTATCATCAGATCGGTTCTCTTCTTCCAGTACCAGAGGAGAGTCCGAAATTCTTACAAATTTATTTCATGGACAATGTGGAGACTGAAATTGATCAACGCTGTGCATTAAGTGTAGCAACAGATCGCAATATCATTGCTGATTTGCGATCATTATTCCATGAGCACAACCGCTTGATCAGAGACTTCAAATCCGCATTGGATGATGCACCATCTGACAACTTCAAAGTCATTATTAGAGCAGACAAAGCGCCGCCCAACGAGCATGAAAGACGGTTTAATGCTCCAATGGCACCTGAAGTGGCAGCTGTAATTGTCGGAACGGAGATTTCACGCCGAGATATTGTTATTTGCAAGCGAGATCAAACGAAGCAGCGAGTCTCTGAAACGCACCGATCGTACGATGCACTTCAATATCCGATATTGTTTCCGCGAGGAGAAGACGGATACCACTTTGAAGTGTATCAAACCAGTCCCACTACAGGTGCTACCACAACGAAAAAAGTTAGTTGCATGGATTTTTATGCATACCGCATCATGATTCGTGCCCAGCAATCAAATCATCTCCTGAAATGCCGTCAACTTTTTCAACAATTCATCGTTGATATGTACGCTAAAGTTGAAAGTGAACGACTGGACTACATTCGCTTCAACCAATCGAAGCTTCGAGCCGAAGAATATATTCATTTGCGAGATACAATCGCGAATGAAAAAAATGTTGCTGATATTGGACAACCTGTTATACTTCCGGCAACGTATACTGGAAGTCCAAGACACATGCACGAATATGCTCAGGATGCTCTGACATATGTTCGCAAATATGGACGCCCAGATCTGTTCGTAACGTTCACATGCAACCCGTCTTGGGAGGAGATCAAGGACTTGCTTCTGCCTGGCCAGCAACCGTGTCATCGACATGATATCATTGCGAGAGTATTCAAGCAAAAATTGATCCGATTTATGAATCTCATCACAAAAAATCATATATACGGAGAAACTCGCTGCTGGATGTATTCGGTTGAGTGGCAGAAGAGAGGCTTGCCACATGCGCATGTCTTGGTTTGGTTGGTTGAAAAAATTGTGCCAACTCAAATCGACGATTTTATTAGTGCTGAACTACCAAACCCAGAAGAAGATCCTGAGCTATTTGAAATCGTCAAGAAGAATATGATCCATGGGCCATGTGGGCTACACAACCCGCATTCGCCATGCATGAAAGACGGCATCTGTACAAAGAATTATCCACGTCAGCTATTGAAAGAAACACAAACTGGTGGCGATGGTTATCCGCTGTACAGACGACGAAAACCAGGTGACGGAGGATATATAACAACTATCAAAGTAAATAAGGTTGAGACTGAAATTGATAACAGATGGATTGTGCCTTACTCCCCTCTGCTTTCAAAAGCATTCAATGCGCACATCAACCTAGAATCCTGCAATTCAGTGAAGTCAATTAAATACATATGTAAATACGTGAATAAAGGTAGTGATATGGCAGTTTTCGGCCTTGCAAATCCAAATGCACCAGTCAATGAAGTTGACCAATTTCAAATGGGACGTTACATCAGCAGCAACGAAGCTGTTTGGAGAATTCTTGGTTTCGACATTCATGAAAGGTTTCCTGCTGTTATGCATCTCAGTGTTCACTTAGAAAACGGCCAACGAGTCTATTTTACGAAAGAGAATGCCGTCCAGAGGGCAATAGATCCACCAAATACAACATTGACAGCTTTTTTCAAACTGTGTTCAACTGACGAATTCGCTAAAACATTGCTTTATCACGAAGTCCCGCAGTATTACACTTGGAACCAATCAACTAAAACGTTTTGTAGAAGAAAACGAGGCTCCAGACATACTTCGGTGCCAGGAATATTTTGTACTGACACGTTGGGCCGAGTGTACACCGTTCATCCGAATCAAGGTGAATGTTACTATTTAAGAATGTTGCTCCACGTAATCAGAGGACCAACATCGTTTCAAGCAATCAAAACTATCGACGGTCAAGAACACCTAACATACAGAGAAGTTTGTTTGAAACTTGGGATGCTTGAAAATGATCACCATTGGGACGATGCGTTGGCAGAAGCTTCTGAGACAAGGCGTGCGTACCAAATTCGAAATCTCTTTGCAATTATCTTGACCACCTGTGCCCCTTCTGATCCGAAAGATCTGTGGAATAAACACAAAGAGAGTATGAGTGAAGATATACTGCTTCTAGCGCGAAGAGCCAACCCCAGCCTGGGTATTCAGTATACGGAAGACATTTTCAATGAAGCACTTATATCACTTGAAGATATGTGCGTGTCCATTAGCAAGAAACACCTAAACCAACTTGGACTTATTTCACCAAGACGTACCAGAACCGATGTTATGGATATTGACGTATTGCGAGAAAAGCAGTACGACGTTAATGCCTTAAAAATTTATGTAGAGACCCAAAAGAAGCTTCTGACAAATGATCAGCGACTCGCGTACCTCTCAATTATGGAGCATGTGCAAAATGGAAACGGTGGACTTCTCTTTCTTGATGCACCAGGAGGAACAGGGAAGACATTTTTACTCAATTTGATACTCGCTGAGATCCGAATGAAGAATGATATTGCTCTGGCTTTGGCGTCTTCAGGGATTGCTGCAACTCTTCTCGACGGAGGTCGAACGGCGCATTCGGCCCTTAAGCTGCCGTTGAATTTAAATTTAGCTGAACATCCCCTTTGCAATATTGGGAAAACATCTGGAATGGCAACTGTGCTGAAAACGTGCAAACTTATCATCTGGGATGAATGCACCATGGCGCATAAAAAAGGACTTGAGGCTCTTGACCGTACATTGCGAGATTTCCGAAACAATCAGCGTCCGATGGGTGGAACTGTGATACTTCTCGCCGGCGATTTCCGTCAAACTTTACCCGTTATGCCAAAAGCAACACCAGCAGACGAACTGGCGGCATGCCTAAAAAATTCAGCTCTCTGGAGACACGTGAAGAAAATCACACTGTCGACCAATATGCGTGTCCATTTACTTAAAGATGATTTTGCAGCAACATTTGCGAAACAACTTTTGGCCATGGGCGATGGCAAACTTCCGGTAGATCCTACAACACATGAGATATCTTTCCCGCTCAACTTCTGTCAACTTCAATCATCAATAGAAGATCTTGAGAAGAACGTCTTCCCGAACATTGTAAACAATTTCAGGAATCACGATTGGCTTTGCGAACGCGCAATCTTAGCGCCAAAGAATGATGACGTCAATCGAATCAATAGTATTATTCTGTTGAAAATTCCTGGTGCAGTTACAGAGTACAAATCCATCGATACAGTCATCGAAGAGGATCAAGCTGTAAATTATCCAGTGGAATTTCTCAACTCCTTAGAACCTCCTGGAGTTCCACCGCACAAACTCAAACTGAAAATTGGTTCACCGATATTGCTCCTACGGAATCTCAACACACCAAAGTTGTGCAACGGGACCAGGCTTTCCGTAAAAAAACTGATGCCAAACGTGATTGAAGCAACGATAATCAATGGAAAATGTAAGGGAGAAGATGTGCTGATTCCGCGCATTCCTATGGTTCCTACTGATTTGCCCTTCACCTTCAAAAGACTGCAATTTCCTGTGCGCCTAGCTTTCGCGATGACTATCAACAAAGCTCAAGGGCAGTCGTTGAGCGTTGCCGGGATACATTTGGAAAAGCCATGTTTTTCACATGGTCAGCTGTACGTGGCTTGCTCCAGGGTAGGAACTCCAAAAACTCTGCACATCTATACGCCAAATCAAAAAACCAAAAATATTGTCTATCCACTTGCATTAATCTAAGTGTAAAAAATAGAGTGAAGTATTTTAAACATGATTCATTTTCATAATTTACTGAAAATATGTAAATTTCTCTTTAGTATTCTTCAACTTGCTGTTTTTTTCTTTCTTCTTTTTTTTTTTTTTTAATTTAAGGGAGCAATTGTTGCTCTACTTTTTTAGATTGATCAGTGCATTTTTACGACGTAATTGTTCATATGTAAATTTTTCTTTATTATTGTTCACCGCGCTTTTTTTTTTTTTTTTGAAACTAAGGGAGCAATTCTGTACCTCAGAACCAGACTAACGTAAGTCCATTTTCGTCATTTTTCAGTAGAGGGGAAAAACGATGTATTCGACAATCGTTTTTCCCCTCTACCGAAAAATGACGAAAATGGACTTACGTTAGTCTGGTTCTGAGGTACAGAATTGACGGTCTACTTTTTTGGATTAATCAGTGCATTTTTACAACGTAATTGCATATATGTAAATTTCTCTTTATTATTCTTCAACGTGCTGTTGTTGTTTTTTTTTTTTTTTTTTTTTTTTTTTTTTTATTTAAGGGAGCAATTGTTGCTCTAATTTTTTGGATTGATCAGTGCATTTTTACGACGTAATTGTTCATATGTAAATTTTCCTTTATTGTTCACCGTGCTTTTTTTTTTTTTAATTAAGGGAGAAATTGACTGTCTACTTTTTTTGGATTGATCAGTGCTTTTTTACAACGTAATATAAATTTTTCTTTATTATTGTTCACCGTGCTTTTTTTTTTTTTTTTTAATTTAAGGGAGCAATTGATGCTCTACTTTTTTTGGATCGATCAGTGCGTTCTCACGACGTAATTCTACATATGTAAATTTTTCTTTATTATTGTTCACCGTGCTTTTTTTTTCTAATTTAAGGGAGCAATTGACGGTCTACTTTTTTGGATTAATCAGTGCATTTTTACCACGTAATTGCATATATGTAAATTTCTCTTTATTATTCTTCAACGTGCTGGGTTTTTTTTTTTTTTTTAATTTAAGGGAGCAATTGTTGCTCTAATTTTTGGATTGATCAGTGCATTTTTACGACGTAATTATTCATATGTAAATTTTCCTTTATTGTTCACCGTGCTTTTTTTTTTAATTAAGGGAGAAATTGACTGTCTACTTTTTTTTTGGATTGATTAGTGCATTTTTACAACGCAATATAAATGTTTCTTTATTATTGTTCACCGTGCTTTTTTTTTTTTTTTTTTAATTTAAGGGAGCAATTGATGCTCTATTTTTTTTTTTTTGAATCGATCAGTGCGTTCTCACGACGTAATTGTACATATGTAAATTTTTCTTTATTATTGTTCACCGTGCTTTTTTTTTTTCTAATTTAAGGGAGCAATTGACGGTCTACTTTTTTGGATTGATCAGTGAATTTTTACGACGTAATTGTTCATATGTAAAATTTTCTTTATTATTTTCACCGTGCTTTTTTTTTTTTTAATTTAAAGGAGCAATTGATGGTCTACGTTTTTGGACTGATCAGTGCATTTTTACAACGTGATTGTACATATGTAAACATTTCTTTATTGTGCATTTTTACGACGTAATTGTACATATGTAAATTTTTCTTTAGAATTGTTCACCGTGCTTTTTTTTTTTTTTTTGAAGTTAAGGGATCAATTGATGCTCTACTTTTTTGGATCGATCAGTGCGTTCTCACGACGTAATTGTACATATGTAAACTTTTCTTTATTATTGTTCACCGTGCTTTTTTTTAATTGAAGGGAGCAATTGACGGTCTACTTTTTTGGATTGATCAGTGCATTTTTACAACGTAATTGTATACACGTAAATTTTTCTTTATAATTGTTCACCGTGCTTTTTGTTCTAATTTAAGGGAGCAATTGACGGGCTACTTTTTGGATTGATCAGTGCATTTTTGCAACTTATTTGTACATATGTAAATTTTCCTTTATTATTGTTCACCGTGCTTTTTTTTTCTAATTTAAGGGAGCAATTGACGATCTACTTTTTTGGATTGATCAGTGCATTTTTACGACGTAATTGTACATATGTAAATCTTTCTTTATTATTGTTCACCGTGCTTTTTTTTTTGAATTTAAGGGAGCAATTGACGGTCTACTTTTTTGCATTGATCAGTGCATTTTTGCAACTTATTTGTATATATGTAAATTTTTCTTTATTATTGTTCACCGTGCTTTTTTTTTCTAATTTAAGGGAGTAATTGACGGTCTACTTTTTTGGATTGATCAGTGCATTTTTACAACGTAATATAAATTTTTCTTTATTATTGTTC
Organism: Uloborus plumipes; assembly: GCA_038373865.1. Lineage (NCBI taxonomy): Eukaryota > Metazoa > Arthropoda > Arachnida > Araneae > Uloboridae > Uloborus > Uloborus plumipes. Next base: position 121,073 of record JAXGGA010001595.1, on the reverse strand, counting down.
ACCGTGCTTTTTTTTTTTTTTTTTTAAATGTAAGGGAGCAATTGATGCTCTACTTTTTTTGGATCGATCAGTGCGTTCTCACGACGTAATTGTACATACGTAAATTTTTCTTTATTATTGTTCACCGTGCCTTTTTTTTCTAATTTAAGGGAGCAATTGACGGTCTACTTTTTTGGACTGATCAGTGCATTTTTACAACGTAATTGTACATATGTAAACTTTTCTTTATTATTGTTCACCGTGCTTTTTTTTCTAATTTAAGGGAACAATTGACGGTCTACTTTTTTGTATTGATCAGTGCATTTTTACAACGTAATTCTATATATGTAAATTTTTCTTTATAATTGTTCACCGTGCTTTTTTTTCTAATTTAAGGGAGCAATTGATGCTCTACTTTTTTGGATTGATCAGTGCATTTTTACAACGTTAATTCTATATATGTAAATTTTTCTTTATAATTGTTCACCGTGCTTTTTGTTCTAATTTAAGGGAGCAATTGACGGTCTACTTTTTTGGATTGATCAGTGCATTTTTACGACGTAATTGTACATATGTAAATTTTTCTTTATTATTGTTCACCGTGCCTTTTTTTTTTTTTTTTTGAGTTTAAGGAAGCAATTGACGGTCTACTGTTTTGGATTGATCAGTGCATTTTTACTACGTAATTGCACATGTGTAACTTTTTCTTTTTAATTGTTCACCGTGCTTTTTTCTAATTTAAGGGAGCAATTGACGGTCTACTTTTTTGGATTGATCAGTGCATTTTTGCAACTTAATTGCACATATGTAAATTTTTCTTTATTATTGTTCACCGTGCTTTTTTTTTTCTTTTTAAATTTAAGGGAGCATTTGATGGTCTACTTTTTCTGATTGAGCAGTGCATTCTTACAACGTAATTGTATATACGTCAATGTTTCTTTATAATTGTTCACCGTGCTTTTTTTTTTCTAATATAAGGGAGCAATTGAGGGTCTACTTTTTTTGGCTGATCAGTGTATTTTTACAACGTAATTGTACACATGTAGATTTTTCTTTATTATTGTTCACCGTGCTTTTTTTTGTTTTTAATTTAAGGGAGCAATTGATGGTCTACTTTTTTGGATTGATCAGTGCATTTTTACAGCGTCAATTGTTCATATGTAAATTTTTCTTTTTTATTGTTCACCGTGTTTTTTTTTTTCTTTTTTTTTTAAATAAAAGGAGCAATTGATGGTCTACTTTTTTGGATTGATTAGTGCATTTTTACAACGTAATTGTGCATACGTAAATTTTTCTTCAATGTTGATCAGCGTGCTTTTTTTTTTCTTTTCTTTGAATTTAAAGGAACAACTGATGGTCTCCTTTTTTAAATATGTATATTTCTCCTTATTAATGTTCACCGTATTTTTTTTTCTCTCTTTTTTTTGAAGGAGCAATTGATGGTTTACTTTTTTGGAATATCCAGTTCATTTTTGGAACATAATTGTAAATGTGTAAATTTTTCATTGTTATTGTTCACCGTGATTTTTTTTTTTTTTTTTGAATTTAGAAGAGCGATTGATGGTCTACCTTTGGATTGCCCAGTGCATTTTTGCAACGTAATTGTAAATGTGTACATTTCTCTTTATTTTTGTTCACCGTGCTTTTTTTATAACTTTAAAATAGCTATTTGTAGTCCAGTCACATGCTACTGTAAATATGTCAATTTCCTTTTATTACTATTCACTGTTCTCTCTCTCTCTCCTTTTTAATTAATTTAAAAGAGCTATTCACGGTCCAGTCACATTATACATTTTATGTGTCTCTACATTCTATTTTCAAAATGAAGATCTCTTTTTATGATTTGTGGAGAGCTTCTTCGTCTTGACGTGTAAATAAAACTCCTATCTAAAATCAATTTATGTGTAAAGTTTTTCATTGTTTAGTATTTTGTAATTTTTTAAAAATAATTGGTGGCCTATTTGTAGATTGTTCAGTGCGTAATTTCAACTTTGCTTGATTTAGAATTTTTAAAATCTTTCATGCCTATTTTCAACAACGCTTTATAGATTTTACATCCAACACACCATGTGGAGACGAAATATACATCTAGGCAGAACAACGTCTGCCGGGTTCTGCTAGTATATATATATATATATATATATTTTTTTTTTCTACCAATGACAGGGGGCAGGAAAATTTGAAAGTGCCCTGGTCATGGAAACTTGCTAGTCGGGCCCTGCTTAACAGGATAATTACTCGCTTTCATTCGATATATACGATTCTCCGAACAATTCTTTGCAATTAATCTTGACGTTATGGATAAAAAGTGACGATTACAACACACAAAATTACAGAGTTGTAATCAAATCGGAAAATGCCTTGCAAATAAGCCTCATTATGGAAACCACGAACAACTAACTTGACATCCTTGACCAAAATACAAAACTCTTTTTTTTCTTACTTTCAATCTCCGTAACGTGTTGGTTTCGATTTTTATTATAGCCACGATCGTCATAAACATGAACTTTAACTCCAAAAAACCCATCTTGCCTGCAGTTACAAGTTGACCCTCTGCTGATCACAGATGACAATCCATGGCGTGATGTCAGTGCAGTGAAAATGGATGATCGCGGGTCACGAGAAGATATTTCTGTTTCTTTGATCAAGGTGTTATTACTGTATTGGAAATTATGCAAGCACAGGATGAATCAATCACCTTTGGGGTAGTAAATGTATAAAATATGTATTAAAAATGTATTTGAAATCTCGCTGATTTCTTTGCCGTCAAAATCAGAGCATTAAAAAGATCCCAAGATCACCTAAAACTTTGCATGATGTGTATGAGTAATAAAATTTCAGACTAAGCAACGAATTTCTTCCATCTTTTAAAAAATTAGTTTTCTTCTTCGAAAAAAAGAAATATTTTAAACAAAAACGGAAACGATAGTGAAAGGTGTAACAAAAAAGGAAACTGCCGTTTAGGGCGATCAATTGCCTCCCTGGCTTTAAAACTTGTTTTACACATAAAATAGGCGTGGTTTTGTTGCTTTTCGATAGTTTTTGCATTAAGAGCAAGAATCTGAGAGAGTGTCACGCCTGTGATTCATAACCTCTCAGATTTTTTCCAAAAAATTACCAAATGTTTATTATCTTATTGAAAGACCAAATCCAGAATGTTTGGCTCTAAAGTTGAGTTGTTTAGTTTTTATGGACCCCTAAAGTTGAAGGTGCGGCATCAAAAATTAAGCGGATTTTCAAGACATGGAAGTTGCTGTGAACCAAAACTCTTACCAGGAACTGTTTAACTCCAATTTTCTTTTTGTATATGGAATATAGAAGGTTGAAACTTTACGAAATGAATGTTAAATTTGTGGTAAGTTGTTGCCGTCAGGTTAGTGAAGGATCTCAAAACAAGGCATTTTTGACGTTTTTTAGCGTTTTTGAGGTCCAAAAACAGCTTTTACATTTCAGTTGGCACGGCAAAAGTAGTTTCGTTTGAAAGACCAGTGTAAGCACTTTAAAATAATGTATAAATAACCGAGGAAAGTTCAACGTGCTTTTAGTTGCGTAAGGCCGAAATATGAAAAATGTCATATTTTAGCGATATTCAAACGGTCATAACTTCCTCTGCCAACAACATATTGAAATATTCTTTTTGCCAATGTCATACTCTATTCTTTGTCTTAACAGAACAGTTGAGTCCTTTGAGGCGAAATGTAAAAATTTTTTTTACAAAAAATGTATTTTTTCCTGTGTATTTTTTGTAAAAAAAAATATCACATTTCGCCTCAAAGAATTCAACTGTTCTGTTAAGACAAAGAATAGAGTATGACATTGGCAAAAAAAATATTTCAATATGTTGTTGGCAGAGGAAGTTACGACCGTTTAAATATCGGTAAAATATGACATTTTTCATGTTTCAGCCTTACGCAACTAAAAGTACAACTAAAAGTACGTTAAACTTTCCTCGGTTATTTATACATTATTTTAAAGTGCTTACACTGGTCTCTCAAACGATACCACTTTTGCCGTGCCAACTGAAATGTACAAGCTGTTTTTGGACCTCAAAAACGTTAAAAAACGTCAAAAATGCCTTGTTTTGAGGGCCTTCACTGACCTTACGGCAACAACTTACCACAATTTTAACATTCATTTTGTAAAGTTTCAATCTTCTATATTCCATATACAAAAAGAAAATTGGAGTTCAACCGTTCCTGTGAAAAGTTTTGGCTCACAGTAACTTCCATGTCTTGAAAATCCGCTTAATTTTTGATGTCGCACCTTCAACTTTTGGGATCCATAAAAACTAAACAACTCAATTTTAGAGCAAAACATTCTGGATTTGGTCTTTCAATAAGATAATAAACATTTGGTAATTTTTGGGAGAAAATCTGAGAGGTCATGAATCACCCAATAATGCTAGGCGTGACAGTTTCTCAGATTCTTGCTCTTAAATGTATACTCAGGGGCGCAGCCAACATGTCCAGGATAGGATAAAAATGTTTTTCGACAGGCCAATAAAATAAAATAAAATAAATAATAAGAGTCAATTTCAAAAAAGACAAAGTAGTAAATTCTAAAGTTTGCTAGAGAAATGTTGACTAAAATTTTAGGGAGGGATGGTGAGACTACTGCTGAAGTTCGCTCTATAAGAGAGGCATCAAATAGGGAAAATATTATTATCATTATGAATTTCTAGCCATAGTCATAAGATTCACTCCGAAATAGGGAGGTCAGCAATTTATTAAACTTGGCGTCATAAAAATGCGTTTTAAATGATTTTTGGTTTTGAAGATTTTTTTGGTTTAGTTACGTTATTGAAGTTATCCTGTGAATTGAAATAAGTTTCATGATTTGGTAAAATAGATTCGGGGGCACTCTTCCGCTAATATTTTGAAATTCAATCTTTCAAAAGACAATTTTAACCTCCGATTATATTAGAAGAGCATGAGGGCTCTCCCCCGGAAATTTTAAAAATTGTAACTTTGAACCTCAGTATTAAGTGAACTTTCAGTAGTGTAAATTGAATAGCGGAAGTTTTTTCAATTTGTAGTTTTAAGGGGTCACAATACCTCAAAAATGACCAAAAGACCAAAAAAAAATTTATTGCTTATTTCAAAAGTTAAAGTTATTTAAAACACTCATAAAAAATAGCATTGCTCTAGCTAAATTATTTAAAAAGTTATTAGTGACTTTAACGCATGCATGCTATGTGTTCTAATGGAAAATCAAAACTTCAAAGTGCTTTTCTCGATGATTAGTTTTTACTGATTCTGTGTTACTGGAAATGCTAAGGAATTTTTCTATTAAAGATACAACTTTAAAGCAATATTTTTTGCACTCAGGATAACATATTTAACAAATCTGTGCATTGAATAAGCATTTCATAAATTACTGAAATTTTCAGAGCTTGTTAAACCTCGAAAAACAAAATTTTCTAAGAATTTTTTAATAAAAGGTCACAAAATATTTTCAAATAAATATACAAGAAAATGAATGCACAGATTTTTAGAGGTAATTCTTGTGTTCATTTAGCAAAAAGAAATTTTAAAGTTAGTGCAAAAACAAAAAAGGCTTAAAGTTTTTAAAAAATTGAAAATTTCTTAATTTTTTTTAATTTTCAAAAAAAGTGAGCAAAATTTTTAATGCTTGAAAATAAATTATTGATTGTTAAATAAGTGCAGAAACAAAAGATTCCAAAGAATTACATTTTTCACGTAAATTTAAGAAAATTGTTAGAAAGGTACTGTAACCCCTTAAAAAGGTATTTTAGTCGAACTTTGGTGGTATTAAGAGAAGAAAAGCCTAAGTGGCGCTTCTAAAGGCAGTTTTTTTTTTTTTTTTTTTTGAACCTTTAAAAAATTCAATTCAAAATTATCTGCAATTATGTTATGGAAAGGGGGCTGGCGTTGTGTCCTTCGGAACTGTTTTTAAATTGTAGCTGTAAAACGCAGTTTCAGACGATCTTTGGTAATGTTAAGCTGAGAAGAGATTTATAAGCTCGCTCCCGGAAGTTTTTTGTAGTCTGAAGAATGTATTTTAAACGATCTTTGGCAATAGCAGGGGGAGAAAAGGCTCCATATAGTGCTTCAAAGTCAGTTTTTGAAATTAGGAGAAACTTTAACAACGCAAATGTAGATTATTCCCGATTATGTTAGGGAGAGAGGGGTTTAGGAGCTTAACCTGAGAAATTTTCAAAGATCTCTAAAAACAGTTACAAGACGGACAGTTTTTCGAAATTGAAGCTTCAATAGCTCAATTTTAGTTGAATTTCAATGATATTAGGGGCAAGAGTTTTCAGGAGCCCTCCGTGGAAATTTTTAGAAAATTGAAGCCCTAAAAACGAAATTTACTACTAAATTTAATGATGTTGTTGAGAGGGGGTGTACGCTTCCCTGGAAAAACGTTCAAAGTTAGTTTTTAGTATGCAATGGTAAAAGACTGATGATGTTATTAGTGGGTTTAAAAAAAATTGACGGCCTAAAATTAAGATTTTATACGATTATATTTGGTGACATTAAGGAGAGGTGAGGTACGGGAATCTCCGGATTTTTTTTCAAATAAAAGTCCTAAAAACAAAATTTTCGACGATCTTAAAAGACAGAGAGTGTTTATGTGCGCTCTCTTCGGGACTTTTTGAAATTGAAGTACTAAATGCACAGTTGCAGGCCATCTTTGATTACAATATGGGGAGGGATGGGGTTCCGGAACTCTCCTCCAGAATTCTTTCAAAATTAAAGTTCTGAAAATGCACTTCTGGGCTACTTTTTGTGACATAAATCGAAGGGCTAAGGTTTGGGGATACCTTTCTTTTGCTTAGCTATGTCCTTATCTTATTTTGTGTGTGTGTCTAAGTTGTTTTAAATTATTGATACTGTTATAGAGAAACTTACTCGGTTTTTCTTTGCTAAAACTATTTAATTACGTTGGTTTTCTATAGTGTGAAATCTTCAATTTGAAGCCTAATATTTTTATTTGACTGAAATGCTAGTGTTTGTGGCTCCAGTAAAAACTTTGAACAATTTGGACTGATGTGGTTCGTTTTAACGATACCTTCCGTATTTTTTCCTTTTTTACCATGTTACTTTATTTTAAATATCATATGTCCTGAATCTCTGGATATATTTTCGGTTTTTACATTAAAGCACTTATACCTACTAGTGTGACTATTTATTATAACATATTTTATCTCGCTCACTATTGCTATCTTTTAGCTCTTTTTTGTATTTCAAAACATATTTCAGCGGCCCCCGTGTACTTTTCTCCACCTAGCGAAGTTTTTATGATAACATTCTTATTAATGAAATTCGAAATGTAAATATGTTGGCACCCTCTATGAGGGTATCATAATTACTTCCTTTTTTATTTTTGACAAACTGAAAAATATGTCTGGTTAATCAAAACAGTTGTTCCATTTATCATAGTCTCTAAAGTTAAAGAAAGGAAAAAACAAAACAAAAATTTTAATGTAAGTTGGATTTCTTTTCTACATTATTTGCTTTAGGGAGGCAAAAGATTTTCCAGGGCAGGCAGTGGGTCTACCTCTGGCTATGGCCCTGTGTATATTTCCCATTCATATGCTTATATTATTAAATTCATATGCCCATAAATGTAACATTTATCTGCTGAGCAAAAAATTTGATTAATGAAATATAACCTAATTCCATGAAAAAAAAAAAACGAAGAAACTTGGAATATTTTATTCAACATTTTCACATTTTACATTAAACTTCACAATGATTTATACAAACATTTACAAATATCATTCAAAACTCAACAAATGTAGATGCACACAATATTAATGAGCTACAGGTCACATCAACGAGTACATGAAAACCCTTTTGTAAACAAATGGTATGATTACTTTATAAAGCATGGAGTGTTGTTTAATGTATTGGTTGAATTCTGCAACTGTAAAAAAAAAAATAATAATAATAATAATCATCATCAAATGATTGTACATCATTGTAAATCATGATTTTTTTTCCTTTGAAAATATAATAGATAAATGCACAAAGAATTTTTTGGAAACTTTTGTTACTAATGCAATTAACTTGAAGTTTATTGAGAAAATATGACAACAAAATTTTAAAAGCCGATATAAGTAATAAAATTGACAAAATAACAATCATATAGCATTACTCAATAATCATTATTAATTAAGTGATTCAGAAGAGATTGGATAGTAAAACTGTTTCAAGGGCAGGCTGAACGACATTTCATTTAGGTGAGGAATTTGAAAGGGCTTGTTCTCGCTCACTTGTGTATTATCGTTTGAAAATCATATTTTTCAAATTTCATCTCAAAAAAAAAAAAGGATAAGAGACAGTAAATGGCTCATACCAGAATATAATTCTGATAGTGGACGAGAGAGAAAAAGTGAATTTTTAATAAATAATTATAGTAGTCTTTAGCTTTATGGTTTAAAATATATACCATACTAATAAATTAAATCTTCAAAGTAAACAAAAATTAAGTATTAAAAAAATAAGGTTTTCTTCTTGCGTTTCCAAATTCTAAAATATTTTTGCCAGTTTTATAGCTTCTTTAGAAAAGAGTCAACAAGTAAAAATGCCTTCTTTTTGCATTAATTAAAAGTTAGAATAAATTAGCACAGCAATATTTATGAGTTGTGATTGTGGATTCGAATAACTATAATGCATTTGAATCCAAAAAAGTTTTTAAAATATACTTTTTTTGTCACAATATCACAGGAAAACGAAACAATTAAGGAGTTAAGACATTCAAGTAATTAAAAGGAGAAACTGAAGGTAGTTTTACAGATGTTCAATAACACCTAAAGTTTTTTAACGATTTCAATGAAGATTTTCTGAATTATCTAAATTTAATTAAGAAAGAGCAGCAGAAAAATATTGATTTACAATCGAAAAAAAAAACTATTTTTCAGAATTGCCTATATCTGATGGCCTATGATACACATGGGTATGGGGAATTTCACGGTAGCAGACTGATCAATTGTTGCAAACGCACTAAAAATGAATATTCCAGATTCTTGTTTCATTGATTGAACTTTATCAGAGATGTGGACTTTACTTCTATAAAAAAACTTTTAAGTTTTGAAGTATTCTATACACAATATTTAATTTTAAAAAATTTATAGTCATGGATTCTCAAAAGTCATGTCCGTTATCAAACCAAGAAATATTATTTAAACCATATTTCTGGTTATTCTTTTTCATAGTGTTATTTGTTTATTTATTAGGTATTGAAAAGAGAAAAAAAAATCAAATCTACTTATGTATGTGAATTCCAGGAAAGTTGAAAATAAATACTTAAGAATGGCACAAAAAGGTCGCGCCACTGCCTCTACACCTTACACTATACTTTTGGGGCCATGAAGGCCAGGATTCTCATCTTGAAAGGGTGGTATACTTCGTGATTGCATGCAATGGCACCTTGATCAAGAATGGCCTCTTATCATTTTAGTGCATGAAATGCATCCCATGATCCAAACATTGTTTATTTCAGAAGATGTCATCATCAAGGACAACAGTGTCCAGGGGCGGATACAATGGAGGGGATGATTGCTCCTCCCTTGAGGGTCTCTCCACCTGTAGCTTCGATATTGAAGTTCTAGACACGCAATTTTATACTAGTTTAATGATGTCGGGGGGAGGAGGGTTGGGGTCTCCCCTGGAAATGTTTCGGAATTGAAGTTCAAAACCTTTGTGATCAATAATTGTAATTAAGTACACACAGTAAAGAGTAAATAAAAAGAAGCAATCACCCCTCCCTTGAAACATTTCTGGATCCGCCCTTGACAGTGTCTAAAGCAAAAGATTGGGGTGAGTTTGAAATACTTTGAATTGCACAAAGAAAAAGTCACATTCATCCAATAATGCAAAAACCTTAATACTATTACATTTTTACAGTTGTCTAGTATGTTTCACAGAACAATCTGCGGCCAATATTACCACCTTCCCGAAATATTTCCGATGTCTATAAAATTTGCAAAATTCAATTTTCAGACATTTCTGCATCAATTTACATGCCTAATGCTACATTAATGCAGTTATATGTATTTACTTGCAGAACTATTAGTCCAACAACCATCTTAAATGCATGTTAGAAAGAATAGAGAATAATGAAATAAGTTTTGTGCTAATCACCCTTAAGATACAGCATACATTTTAAACTTTTTGTCACATAAACCCAGAAAAATTAAATTTCCGATGCCAATGGTGGTGCCCAGTCTATCAACATATCTCACCAAATGAATCAGCAATTCAAATATAGTTAAGTGCATTAATTTATTCAAATAAAATTTTACTCATAGTAATGCCCAAGCATTAAAATTAGAAAAACATACCTTTTACCGATGATTGCAGCCAATTTAAGAAACTCAACACTTTTGTGATTTTCCATTTATTTTTCATATAGTTTTAAAGCTGATGCAAGAGCTACTGCCATCATACAGAACTATGGCTCTATACAGGCAGATTAACAACAAAAACCATTTTACCCAGTCGTATGCACTCTTTAGGTTCTCGGGCAGTACCATAAGATTGTGCCCTTCTTGTATGGATGACTGTGTAAGTTATTTAAACATTTAGTAAATCATGTCCAAAAATGTCTGTTCATTGCTAATGGCTGTATTTAAGTTTGTCATTTAATAGATTATTCCCCTAAACACAGAACCATTATCAGAAGTGTTGGAAAATAAATAAATACCTTTGTGCAGAAAAGTTAAAATGGCAAGCAACATCATTTAAAAAGCACAACATTTGTTTAAAAAACTGCATTTACAAGTCATGCTTTGAGGTTTCGTCCTTTGCAATGCAAATAATAATAATAATAATAATAAAGTGAATAGAGGGGTGATATTTGATTTTTAGAACTTTTAGTGTTGACTTATTTTCCCTGTTTTTTTTTTTTTTTTTTACATATAACTGAATAAATCAACGATAAAAATATAATTGCGTGATTTCTGAAAAACACGAAAAAGATTTTCTTGAATAATGGACCTGAAAATTTAAATTTTAGTTGATCACCAGTAGCCATTAAACACTTTTAGTTTAATAGCCATTTTCTTGGATACTTTATAAAGAACTTTTCTCAAGTGAAAATATTGGCATATGACACCAGGGCCGCGCCAAGCCTGATCGGCGCCCTCATGCAAATGTCTTCTGAGCCCCTTATGCAGTAGCGTTCGATAGTTAACACCAGCAGTGATGTTTTATAGACAAATATAATTTAGAAAAAATAAGTTTCGCGTACAACTTTTTTTTTAAGAAAAAAAAAGCGTGAACAACTTGTGTTTTATCGAACTGAAACACATTTATTGAAACATACTTTTTTAGATTTAAAAAAATGGTTACTGAAAGAAAATCGCTGCTTGAAATGTTTCTCTTTATTTCAGGAATACTTGGTGGCGTTCCAAGCTCTAGTGTCACCTACTGCTGTAATTTGTAATGCCCCCCGCCCCTCATCTAAAAAGTACTTCCAAATGTCGAAAAACTCCGTCACACATAACATTATATTTTCATTCTTTTCAAAATGATTATTCCCAATTTTTGTTCTATTTTTTAAGCAGTAGGTTTTTTTAAATATCCCGAAACATTTATTTCGTTATAAGCGTCAAAATAAAAAGAATATTAACTTTTAGAAGCTCAAACTAAAACAATAGGTTTTTCAATAGTTGAATTTAAAAAAAGTACACGACTAAAATTTATTTTGTGCCAAATTCAAATTGTTCATGTAACGCAATCAACGAGTAAATGGTTCAACAAACAGTTTTACCGTAATCTCCAAGATCGCTTTGCCTGATGATCTTTTTCTTCGAGTCTTATTTCGATGTGCATTTATTAATTTTTTTTATAAAGAAAACATGCAATGGGTGTGTGATACTAGATCTGTGTATTCTTTTAGTATAAAAAAAGTTCCAAATTAAAAAATATGTATATTTCTTTTGAGAGTTAAAAAATGCGCTAAAATTAGCATATAGACAGGCTAGTTATTTTAAAGTTGTCCTGGGGGCGGGGTCAAAGGGTGAAAATTTTATCGGTAAACAACAAAAACCACGCTAACTGTTAATATATTGATTTCTCAAAGCCCCCCCCCCCCCTACTACAACTTGCCTGGTTTTCAAGAATTGCAGTCAACTCTCAATCATTTCAAACTAATATTCTATTTCAAATAACACTTCTTCATTACCGTGCCCCAAATAGACTTCATCATTTTACCGAAAATAAATAATTACAAAATTTAAAAAGTGTGAAGCTGGCTAAAAGTTAGTACGAATTATTATTATTGTAAATTAAAAAAAAATCTGCACGTGCGAGAAGACACACACACGACTTTCTTACTGCAAATAACTCAACAAATTGGGGGGTAAAAACAAAACGACGTTTTTGACATGAGCTATAAGAAACCTACTGTCAAGTGCTCTAACACCAGTGGAAAGGATGAGACTATTCTACTGTGCCCAATCAGTATATAAAAAAAATTCATAAACAGAAACATTTGTAAGCTGAAATGTGAAAATCTTGACATTGAAAATAAAATATTAATAACATTTAACAATTTAAGTGATTAAAAATATCGTTAAACATTTAACTAGAAACATAAAGGAATAACTCTGAATTTTAACTATTGCTTATAAAACCAAACTACTACTCGTCAAATACTACTCTTAAAAAGTTTTCAGATTCACTTAAATTCCTATCGAGCGTAACGTTCTGTTTTTCGCGTAGCCAAAAATCGGATCATGACAAATATTTAATTTTGGAATACAATATACATTTTTACTTCATATCTCAAAGTTATTTCGAATTCAATAGCTCCTTGAATACATCATTGTGTTTGAGAAAAAAGAAATATTTTAAACATCAAAGTTAATCTATATACATAAAAGACTACTTCTGAAAACGTATGTCCGGGGTAATCTTCCAAACTACTGGACCGATTTTAACCATTTTTTCACCGTAGATAGCTACAGTAACAGGGAGCAGGATAAGCTATAATTTATTTCTAAAAAGCTTAGTTTAAAAAAGTTATTATGGAAAACAGTTAATTTTATGTCATTTCCCCATTAAATGATTAAATTTTCAATCCATTGTTGCAAAAATTTGGTGCCATGCAGCAACAATATTGATTGTAATCATATTGAAAATTTTGAACCAAGGCTCCTCTGGAGTAAGTATGGAATTTATTGCCTTCTAAGGATTTTTATATTTATTTGAGCCAACAATCGCTAACGGGTGAAATAAAAAAAGTTGATTTTAGCAATAGTTAGAGAATAGAAAGTGTTTATAGTCAAAAAAATTTCTAAATTAGGTATACATAAGATGTTTTCACCTCACCAATGTTGTCACGAGGATAGAAACTAATAATTTGACTTATTTAACGAGCAGTATTTGGAAATGGTTAATTTCAGTGCGATTGATACTGTAAATATATATTTATTTTAATATACCAAGCTTATAACATTTCCTATTTACTCAAACATTATCTGTAGCTTGCTATTTTTTTATAGTTTATCCATAACATAGCCATTGTTTACAGAAGTAGCCATTATGTTTATAGATATACACTTTAGTGTTGGGAAATTTATGAATGAGTTTCACTAAACCACCCTACACCCACAGAAACCCGGGCAGGGCCGGGTACCCGGCTAGTGTAGCTATAAATATCTCTCGAATTTGCATTTGATAAGTAATTAATCACACTTTTTTGTCTGTCAAAATATGACAACAGGATACTGATTATACTTCTGAACTGAAGTATAAATATTCCCCTCAAAATCAGAAACTGAAATCTTTCCCGGAAAACCAATAAAATCCGGATTCGTAAAAAGGCATTAAATTTAGTATGAAATACGAATGGCAGTGTTCAAAGGTCTTTTGTTTAAATTAAAAAAACTAGTGTTTGAAGCAAAGAGGAGATAATCGCGTGATTATGATCAAATTGTTCCTTTTTGAAACTGAAAAGTTTACCTAAACTGTTGTCTACAACATGTAAATGTTACGCACAAGTAAATAACATGCAAATATGCTTACCGTATTTTTTTATGTACGATAACACAAAGCAGTCGAATCCCCCACGAACAATTGTTAAAATACTAAAATGCATTGCACTAGAGAAAATCCTACTAGTATTAATTCAACAGAAGGAAGAAACCTATTGAAGAGCAGAAGATTTGCATGGACTCTTTTGCTTATTAACTTAGACATGCTGAAGTAGCTTACACTGCGCCTCTTTCCCAAGAAAAGTGCTGATGTATGCACTAACATCCTGTGTTTCCAGTGTAAAAGATTAAGCTTTTGAATAGCTTGTTTAGACAAAACAAGGTAATAATTTTTCATTTATGAATGGGCAGCGAGACAGATTGCTTGTCTCATTGAGCAATGTAATTTCATCGCTGTTCCTTTCCAGAGTTCGTTTTTTGAAAAGTTCAATTATATTTTCAACTTTAATTTTGAATTAAAAATTTTTTTCCTGTTTGGAGCTTTTTTGGTCGGTAGAGCTCGGCGCCTTTTAGGCTCTGGCGCCCCCGTGCGCCGCACGGCTCTGCACATTGGCACGGCGCGGCCCTGTATGTCACCTAATGCAACATCATACATATGAATTTTGTTTTAAAAATGGAAGAATTGAAATTTAGGAATTGATATTACTTAAACCATCAATGTCTGTAGAAAAATTGAAGTGTACATGTGATTTTCTTATCTGTTTGAGATGCGGTATGAGAGCATACATCACTAACTCTGTGCAACAAAACAAAAATGATTTGCTTAAAAAGATAAGTGAATTAGAATGACGGTGGCTGATAGAGTTTTCAAAAAAGTGACTGGTTAATTATTGCTTAAAAAGATAAATGAGTTAGAATGGCTGTGGATGATAGAGTTTTTAAAAAGTGATTGGTTGATTATTTAATTTAGTTGCCAAAGAAGGTGGAGAGTAACAAGTGATTATTTTCAGGTCTATTGAGCAGCCCTTTTAATTTAGATCCATATTTTTACGACATAGTATATGTATGTGTCTTCAAACCTTATAGTTTCCAAAAATTTAATAGTTTTAAAAATAATTTAAGTGAAATAAGAATTGAAGGTATTAAAATCATTACCCAAGGTGACCTTTACCACTCCATTCATCTGGAACTAGTATTAAAGGTACAAGCTTCTCATCCCTTAGAACACTAACATGAATGGGCTTCTAAAAATTAAAATAAAGCTGAATGAATCAAAAGTCACATCATATAACAAATGAACACAAAGTTCAGTAATGCAGTATATGTTATACATGATAACAAGAAAAAAAAAGTTATTCTGAAGTAAATTTTATTGCAAATTATAAATCCAACGTATTTGGAAATGTCTATGAAGTTTTTAAACAATTGAAAATTTGACAATAAACATTGATAATATTTTTATTAGTAGGTTAAGAAAAAATAAGAACAATTTTTAAACTAGCTACAGTAATATGAGTAATAAGTGTTAACTTACCGGCTTGTAATACTTAGGATAGCTATATCGGCTCATTAAGCTTCACTAATGTTTAAAAGTTACAGAACAGTGATCTGTGATAGATCTCTCTCCCCCCCCCCCCTCATCCGCAGTCTATATTAGTCTATGTTCTCTAGTATTTTGTGAATGGCCTAGAAGTGTATTTTACTCAATTTTAGTATTTGTTACTTTGGAGAATGAGTCAAGCAAATTAGTTCAGCAATTCTTTTTGCAACATAATGTTACTTCTATATCATTAATATTATTTAAAGAACCATTATTCATAGCTTATAAGCTTTCAAACTTGTTTTCAGTGTTTCAGAATTCACCAATTTAAGGTACAAGAATGGCAATAATAAGCATTAGTGCCATCAGTTTTTTTCCCTCCTTTTATGGAAGGAAAAAGTGATATGGATATACACTTTAAGGAATATCCCCAAATGCATTTCATTTGGTCTTTGGAGCTAGATGTATTAGTGACACATTACAGAGAAAAGAATAAGTAACAGAACAAGGGCTAAATTTCAGGACAAGACAGCAAGACTCCACAGTCTCGCTGAAATTTCTCCCAATCTTCCTTGAAAATAATATGAGTGAGAAACTCCAGTTCATAGAAATTTTTAAACATTGCCAAAAAAATTAGCGAACTTTTTGTTCTCAGTGTAAAGTTAACAATATTAGCTTTAAAAAATTTCCTGATGATGAGGTATATATAAAAGTTGCTGTTAAAAATCTACTATACATATCTCAAAAATAAATAAATAAATAAATGTTTTGTGAGAAGATAATTTTCCAACTGAACTATTTTCTATTCTATTTACATTACAGCACCTATAAGTAAAATATAAAATCTTTCTGTATCCTAAACAGGAATTAGAATTTTTCTTTCAAAAACTCAATATTAATTTTCAAAGTGGGAAAGGTTACTTTTTGACTATTTAAATTTAATTTGGTGAATACTTAATTACTTGCAAGAAAACCAAATGCTAAAAACATAAAAAGAACTACTTTCTTTTTGTTCCATTTGACAAAAAGAAATTTTTAGCAGATAAGATTTTAAATGCTTATGGCAATTTGGAATACTACTTAAAATTTAGTGAAATAACAGTAAATGAATTTTTAGATCATCTTTTGGAAAAAAAAACCCAGAAGACATTGAATGAAAAGTTTTACAATGCGTAAATTCAGAAAAAATTGAAATGGTCAAATAATATTGTTATTTTTTCAGATTAAATAATATTATGTAGAATGTTGATTTCTAAATGTTAGAAGTCAAAATTATGTTAGTCATTTTATTGCCTTCTCTTTCGGTGATTGATATCACTTATATTTTAGCAATTATTAGCAGAAGTTTTCAAATACATTTCTTAATCTAACAGAATTTCTCTAACATTGCAATTAAGCTACTTCCATATTTTGAAATCTCATAGCACAGCTCCTTCCATTTTCTTTTTTTCCCCTCTGAAACATGATTTTTCACGTATCCAATTTTAAGAATGATTTGCGAAAATCTTTACGATTTCTCCATTACGAAACATTTAAAAACTAATGTTTGTAGAAGAATTCCAATTCTTTCTCAGCACCCACTGCCTTCTATCTTGTTCTCAAATAATAAGTTGTCGACTTATTCTTTGAGGGAAAGAGAGGAGTTGTATTTCAGATGATACTAGTAAAAATATTTGTCGTATTTCGTAAGGCCAATCTCTCTTTTTTTATTCTTTGCGGATTAAAAATGTTGCAGGATTATGCTCTCAATCTCTCTGGATCTCACGCAATTTTGGGATTGCAAGCCCTAATTGTTCCATATATTGTGTAGCCATTGTGTGTTGTTTTGCAACAAGTGAGGTGCATGTAACCCTAACATTAAGTCAGCAAACTATAACAGGAAAACTTCAGATGGATTTTGTGTTAATCATTTAGGTAAATACAACTAAAACATTACTGTAAGTGTACACACATATAAATAAAACATCACATTACGAAACTTCGTATACAAATATAGCGATCTTAAAAATGTCATTATAAAATTACTAAAAGATGAAATTACAAATCAAGTATGTCATATAAAAGGAAAATAGTTGATTTAAATAGAAAACAACAATAGCTACAAATATATACAGTGCGTCGCAAAAGTTTAAGCACAGTTTAAGCACAACCGAAATATTTTGATAAGACGAAAAGTATACACCAAAAAGCTTTGAAGTTTTTACTGTAATTAAACAAACAGCTTACAAATCAATGTTTCGAATTTGGAAACAATTCATAGAAATTAAAATACGATTACATGATAAAATTAAAATTTTGCTGTCGCAAAAATTTAAGCACAAAAACGGAATATATATATTTTGAAAGCATAAAAGTCTTTTAGTAGTCTATGGTGTTACCATTGCATCTGATGAGTTCGAATATGCGATTTTTCATCGATAGCACGAGATTATGGAAGGTTTCGGGAGTTAGTCTGTACCAGGCTTCCTCGACTGCAGATTTAAGCTCTTGAACAGAGCAATACTGCTTCCCATTCTGGTGTATGCCACATGCGAGAATTCCCCAAATGTTTTCTATGGGATTTAGATCCGGGCTGAGTGCTGGCCCCTAGACACTAATATTTTGAGAAGCAAGCCATTCTTTCGTACTACGGGAATTGTGTATTGAAGCGTTGTCTTCCTGAAAAATCCAATCAGGACCACCTAGGACTGCGCCAAATGGTAACAAATGCTTTCTCAGGGTATCTTGATACCTTTCTGAATTTTGTCCACCCTTTAGAAAGCTAAGAGAATTTTGTCCGTTGAAGCAAAAAGCCATACCATGACTGAGCCACAACCATATTGCCTACTGAATACGCACTTCGGATCTTTCCTCAAGTCTTGCCAGTAGTATGAGAACCCATCTGGACCGTCTAAATTCCATTTTTTTTCATCAGAGAACACAACAGTAATCCATTTGTCACTACAATGCATATGATGCTTTGCCCACTGCAGTCTTGCTTGTTTGTGACACTTTTTCAGAAAAGGTTTGTGAGCTAACTTTTGTTTCTTGATAAATCCTGATTCTTTTATTCGTCTGCTTATGGTATCACATGATAATTTTGTTACACGTCTAGTTTTTATTTGATTAAGTGACAAATTTTCAGTTAAGACCAGTTTTTCAATTCTTCTATCCTCACGAGAGGTAGTTTTACTCGGCCTTCCTGAGTGAAACGTAGGTTTACATTGATTTCCACGTTTCAGAACATTATAAATACCACCTTTAGATTGATTTAAAATCACTGAAATTTGCATAACAGAGTTACCTTCTGCTTTCAGCTTCCAGAGTTTCACAACTTCTTCAGACAAGAACTGTAAGGACTTCGGCATCTTGATAACACTTTAAGCTATTGCTACACTATATAACTCGTTCAAAAGAACCGCACTGGTTCTTCACGCATCACATTTCAAGAGATATTTGCATAAAATCTGATCTGTGCATAAACTTTTGTGACAGCCAAAACATATCTTTTGTATTTTCTGATTTTCGTTGCGGTTACATTTTTCAAAACTTCAAACACTTAATTAGGATCATAGTAGCCACTTACAGTACAAATATGAAAGCATTCTGCTGAAAAGATTTTTTTATTCAAAAATTTGCATAGGGCTTAAACTTTTGCGACGCACTGTATAACCAAAAGTCATAATGGTATAAATGAACTTGTGTCCCTTCAGGGGGAAAACAAATAGTTATCCAAAATTAAAAAGATGGTAAAAAGTTTTGAGTATTGAAAATTAATAAAATATTATACATATTAGTTGTTCGTTTGAATTTGCTTGGCATAGCTGAACTATTATCTGAATTTATTTTGGGGCTACAAGTTTTCGGTATTTAAGTTGGTATAAAACATCAGCAGCAGCCCTGATCCTAAAGTCTATTTTTCTTAGTGGAAAATAACTACTCCTCCATTATCGGAAGATTTCTGTGGAATCTTGATAAGCTAAACATGTTTTAGTGCTGTGCATTTTGTGTAACTAGGATCTCACTGCAAAAGCAAAAAAATTCAGAAGAAATTTCATACCTTTAGATTTTCATTAACAAGTTTGGCAACCTCTGAGAGATTTTCAAAATTTCTGAATTTAATAGTACCAAATTTAACAAGAAGATCACCAACTTGAAGATCCTATAAGAGACAACAAAAGATCAAATTTAAATAACTCCAAAATAAAACAGATATATATATATTACTAAAAATTTTTTAAACAGTTCCGTAAAACGGGGTGAATCGGTACACCTTTCAACTTTTATTGTAAAAAAAATTGTTAAAAGATTTTTTTTTCATTTGATATTTCGGGAAAAAATTTCGGTCTTATGCTTTGCTTTTAATATTCAAAGCAAAGGCAAAACAGGTTGAACAGTTATTGTTTATATATACATATACATAGTGATTTGGAGGTGTTCCGATTCACCCCACTGATAGCTATCAATCGGAGCACATGTTAAAATGCTTATTTTTTCTCAATTTAATCTGAAATAGATTGCAGAAATATTAGTATTATTGATGGGGGAGAATAAGAACAGATAGTCACTGTCAAAGAAAAGCTTTTTTTCTGTAATAGTAAACATATAATTTGTCAAAATTTGAAAATAATTTTGAACTTATGAAAAATTGAAATCAATTTTGAGAAAATGCATTTGAATTGAAAAACAAAAATTTAATATAAATTGAAGTCACTCATGTCGTCCACAAAAATAATCTAGTTCTTAAAATGAGCAGTTGTGGCTTGGCTTAAGTTTTTTCATAAAATCTTCTGGAATGAACGCTGCCTTTTCTTTACAAATCTCTGTGTTTCAGAAATTGCCCTGTAAGATTTTAACACATATTCATTGTTGTTTGTGTGCTGGACTTTTGCTACATAGAGTCTGTCATTCTAAAATTTAATTACTTACTAGAAGAGGAAAACAATAATAAATCCTTGTCCCTATCTTAACTAGAAAAATTGGGATTAGAAGCTTGATTTTTTAAAGTTTCCTTTAAATAAGTTTGAAATGGAACAACAGATCAAAATGTTTTGGTTCACCCGGCAAATCCTTATCCTATGGCATTATAAAGAATATTTCATTTTTATGACACAATTTGAAAATGTTGTCTATTTAAATGTGGTACTCTGTTGCTCAGAGTTGTATATAGGTTGTTTAGCTAAAAAATACTATTCATAGGTTTAAATATATAGAGATCTGAACATACATACAAAGTTTTGCAGGAAATAAAAACTTGATGCTTTTTAGTTTTCCACTTGCCGTTGTGCTCATAAGCCAGTAGTGTTGCCAGAATGACAAAAATATTTTTTTCCTATGTCTTATTACATTACCTTTAAGAAGAAATAAATTTAACTGCTAAAAATACCCAACAATATATTTATGAAGAATTTCTTTGTATAGTCGGGAAGTTTTGTTCCGAATCACCCGTTCCGATACACTCTGTTTTACAGTATGCATTTGTTGTCATTATTCGAAATGCTTGAGTTAAAACTTTACTTTAAAAATACTGAACATGTAAGTATAGCTTTAACAAAGCCTGCTAAGTATTAAAACGTATGGCACACCTACTTAAAAATCTATGACCTGCCATATAAGGAAAATTTATACTTCACACTCCAGGGTCTCCCGTACCTACGAGTTCTCGTGGTTTAACCGGGAGGGAAAAACTATAGTAAATAAATAAACTACAGTCAATAACTATAGTATATGAAGTAAATAAAACTATTTCCATATTTCAAAATTATATATCCGATCTTATTACGTACTAACTGGGGCAAATAGGCTGTGGAATAGGGTCTGTGCATTGTTGTGGCTTTCAAATGCTAAAAATTAGTTTAGGTAAAGGCTAAAATTAAAATTTGGCTACAAGAGGGCCTGAAAAATATCGGCCTGGGGCTTCCTGATATTGCAACCGCATCCTGTACATTCTCATTTTCAATGTTGTTTCTTCGTTCAGTGATTTTTAATGGGTGATTTTCAAGTAAATAATACATTACGGCTGTGGTTCATTAAAAATGAACCCACTAGAATTTCAGACAAGAATAAATTTAGAGTAATTATTTACAGTTAACTAATGCAAAAATAAATGTATTTGGATAATGTAACATACATGAAAGAAAATCTTTCCTTAAAAATAAAAGATTTACTAGGAAAATAGAAGATTTTACCTTACATTATACAGCAGTAATAAAATAAAATGAACTGTTTTAACTATCCAAATACATTAAAAGTATACACACACTTATTACCCTAACATATTTATTGAAAAAAAAGTTTTAAAAAATCTTAATTAATTATATTTAACACAAAGCATTTCTTTGTTTGCATTAAATAAACATTTCTAGAGCATAGTGAAACAAATCTTCCAAAAAAAGTTTTACTAAAAATGTTTGCAATAAATTCTGAAAAAGAACAGTTGTAACTTTACTTGCAACAAAAAATTATCTTGAACACTCTAACTTATAAAATTGATTATTAACATTGTATTTTACAATAAATATTACTTGCCTGGGAGTACACAAAACTTTTTCTTTTTAAGGCAATTTTAATACAGACATGAGAGAGTAATAAATATAAAAAGTCTAAAAATCTATCAAAACTTAATTTGGAAAAAAAATGAAATACAATTTGCTCCTAAACCTATAAGCAGACTTTTTTCTTTCAAAAAAAAAAGTGATGCACTTTTTTGAAGGTATAATTCATAAGTGTTTTTCAAAATATTTCAATACAACAAATTCCTGATTGTGTGATCACCTCTACAATTCTGAACAAGAAGTGTCTCAATGAAGATTATTTTCAAAAATATTGGCAGAACTGAAGACTGGTGAAATTAGAGCGCAATTTTGGCTAAACCTACCTTGCTTAGCCTGTTCTGTATTCACAAAAACGGTAAAAACAAGCAAAAGTTGAAAAAATTTAAATAGTCCCAATTTTTGTTTAGAAAAGTCTGAAACTTAGAAAAAAAAGTCTGAAGAATTTCATAACTGTTGTCATCAAACAAAATTGATACAGACTTCATACTGCGCTTTGAGTTAATATTATGCATTTTTAAAGAAGAATATCCCCATAATAGCAGCTATATTTAATCCAAAACTTACATGCATAAAATGAGAAACAAAAATTAGTTAAACCAAAAACAAAAACGACTATAACAAGTGTGACTTAAACATCTGATCTAGTTTGACGTTTTTGAAGCATTATTCTGTACAAAGAAAGAAATTTATAGGTCAATGTGACACTTTAGAAGAATCAAGTAAGATCCAATTCATGAGGAACTAAATATGCCCCAGAAAAGCTTAGTCTTGTCATAACATAACAAAAATGCATTGTCCTGGTTTTTTAAACCACTCTAATTCAATAATGCATTCAATCTAAAAGGACAAGGGGAGAAGGTTTCATTTTACATGCAGAAAAGCAGATGTTAGTCAAAATAAGAAAAGCTACAGTAAAATACAGAAAGGTTGGCAGGTATGTATAACTATTAGACGATATTTTCATATTTATTTCAAAAGTAATTTTTCTTCTTTTAAAAAAAAACTGCATTTTTTTAGTATTATGAGCAAGGAGGTTAAAGGTGAGGAGCTAAATCTCTGCTATCTAAAAGTGGCAACGAATTCTCACCGCCGCCAGAGGACGCTGCTCGACAAACACTCCCTATCTCCTACGGGAATCAATATAAATGATACTGAATCTGTCATCCTTTTTAAATACTGCTATGGGAAAGAAAAAAATTTTTTTTCAACTGGATTTTGGTGTAAATCTTCTATTGACATTATGAATTAAATATGATTTTCATCCCACGAAAATAGGTGCCGTATTCTTTGAGAAATAGGTTTAATCGAATGCACCTACCAACTTGCCAAATCTGACAGAATCTGTCATTTTTTAAAGACTGCTGTTGGCAAGAATATTTTTTTTTAATTGGAATTTTGCTCAAACCATTGATTAACATTATGAACTAAATATATTTAATAAATATATTTAAACTAATAATTATTTTGTCTACTAAATATATTTAATTAATAACAAAATTAAATACTGACATAATTAATTTTTTGCCTCAGGCTTAATTTATCAACAATTTAGAGAACTGAGTCTCAGCAAAAATTATATCGTACAATGCAAAGAAAATGTCACATACAGTCGCATATATGTCAAATTTGGCAAGTAGCTAGATGCGGTCGATTAAAGATCTTTCTTAAAAAATACGGCAAAATTTCAGTGGGATCAAAGTCATATTTAGTTCACAATGTTAATCAATGGTTTACACCAAAATCCAGTTGAAAAAAAAAAATTCTTTCCCATAGCAGCATTTAAAAAGATGACAGATTCAGTATCATTTACATTGATTCCCGTAGGAGATAGGGAGCATTTGTCGAGCAGTGTCCTCTGGCGGCGGTGAGAATTCGTTGCCACTTTCAAACTAGCGCATCCGTAGAACATTTCTCTCCTTCTTTCTACTCCGTGATTATGAGTCTTATCCCTGCTCATAAGGATGATCAGCTATTGCTGGTTATCACCAATATGTAAAATCTTCAACAACGTGACATCAGATTGCAGAAAGGTTGTTTTTCAATATCTTGCAAAAACATTATTTATGCTTAATCTATCACTTAAGAAATAACTGAAAAAAAATTGCTTTCTAAAAAGCCTGCTTAACCTTGTGACTTATTTTTATTAATATTATAACACTAATAAAGAAAAAGTTTTAAAACACACACACACATACAAAAATATTACTTACCGCCTTTTCTGCTGGTGAATTTGGATCAACTAAGTCTACCTTTGCAAAGGGTTTCCATTGCACTTGATTTTGATTTTTACAAGATTCACTGTGGGTGATTTTATTTTCTGCATGAAGAGCATAGAGGCCTTCTTCTATCTCTTTCGTTAAAGCTTTGTAATCATTTTCTTTACCTAAAAAATTAAACAGAAGATGCTTCTATCAATAATTTTAAAGTTTTTACAGAAACAGCAAATACCTGCTCTAAAGATTTAAACACTAATTTTATCATTTAAACAGTTTTTTGCTTTAAATCACTTTAGACTTAGGTCTCCCATGGGAAAAAAATTTTATTGATGCCTCTAAAGTACAATTTTCGGTTATATTTGGTTTCAATAGGTCTCCTAGATTTTTTTTTTAACTGAAAACTTTCCGAAAAACGTTTGAGCGGATATTGATGATGAAAATGGTGGAGGGGCAGTCCACTAAGTTGCAATTAATGGCCAGCCCCCTCCCTAAAATTGCACCTAGGGGCACCCATGCTGCTAATTGAGAAATATAATCTCTATTTAAAATGAAAATGAACATGGATTATTTATATTTTTAACGAGTTGAAAAGTAAGCAAAAATACAATAGACTGCTAAATTACAAAATAAAGTCTAAATAATACTTTTTAAGTTAAATGCCCTTTCTTTAAATAATTAGCAGCCAATTTAAACAAGACTTTTTTTGTTAAAGAAAACAATCAGACAGTCTGATGGCACCATACTTAAATGCAGGGGTGAGAAAATTATGGGTAAATAAGGCATGTTGCTACATAATATTCATATTTGCATAAAATGGAAAAGAAGAAACTTAAAAATTAATATCACTTCAACCATTAATTTTTGCAAAAAAAAAATTTACTAATGTAAATTTAAAAAATAAAAGCATTTTTTTAAACATTTAATAGTTCAAAAGTTTCAGTTTCAAAAGCAATTTGCAACATAATTGTTAAAAAAGAACATACACATTTTTTAAATTTGAAAATTAAAGAAATGGTTCAAAAAAATAATTAATTACAGATGATTTGATGCCTGATATGACGAACTGCATACACATCTACATCACTGCGAGGATATCCTTCACCATCTACAAGTGGCTCAGTCATATTTACATTATACTGAAAAAAAGAAACCTTTAGTCTTATATTTTATCTTTTGAAACATCATCACACAAAAGTAACAATCATTTTACAAATTTTACTCTGAAAGAGGGTTGCTTATTTTATGCCGATGATTTAAACCAGTTTTTTTCTCTCTCTCTCTCTCTTTTTCTTCAAATAAAATATTGGAGGGTGGTTTTTTTACCTCTTTAATGTAATGCAATTTTTTCAAATATTTTTTTTCTTAAATTGATGTAACATTTCTGATTAAAGGCAACTTTTCTTACACGACAGGTCAATTAACTTTTTCTTAAAACCACAAGGGCATGAAGAAGGATCGAAGTAATTTGTAGTCCTTCCTTCTCTCTCTCTCTTGTTTACTCTTTTACAATTCAAAATAATGCAAAAAGCTCTGAAGAATTTTTAAAGAATTGGAGAATCAAGTATTTAAAGAAGTCTAAGAGCACTTAGAATGTAGGGATAAAACGGCTCACACTCACACACGTTTTGACATATATATACTTATAAGCAA
This sequence comes from Uloborus plumipes, assembly GCA_038373865.1. NCBI lineage: Eukaryota > Metazoa > Arthropoda > Arachnida > Araneae > Uloboridae > Uloborus > Uloborus plumipes. The sequence continues at coordinate 95,246 of JAXGGA010001595.1, read as the reverse complement.
CACATTCAGAGAAAGAAAAAAAAGATGCATCAAATTTTAAAAATAGAAAATATATGCATAACTCTGTGAGCTTATAGAAAAAATTTAATGCCAAATTTTCACCTTTTAATAAGCCCGAAACAAGCAGTTACCACTCGCCAGTGGCTACTGAAAAAAACTTTTTTGCAGACTGCAAAATGTTGGTCGCCAAAACTGGCAATAAACATTTTTAATCCCCAATGCGACAAGAAAAGTGGTTATAAGTTTGATGTGAATATGTATCTGTCTCCACCTAAGCAGATGAACCGATTTTAAAAATTCTTTTTTTTATAAAAACACACTAAATTTTACGTGCCTGACTTATGGATTCACGAACTTTCTGTTCTGTTGATCTTATAGAAATTATTGAAGACTAACGGCTATTTATTTCTAACACTGATCGTAACTCTTATAATAAATTATTGCTTTGATTATTGAAGCAAAGATCTACTCAAACACGTTAAATTTTTTGTTCATAATATACAAAGTTTACAGTTTGATGCATTGCTATTTTCAGAAAGTTTGTCAAGAAACAGCAGAAACAACATTTTGCAATCATATAGTGAAAATATTTAGTACATAAAGAAAATCAGAATTAAAATTTAATAAATCAAAACTGAGTATCGTACAATGTGCATACATGAAGGGCCAGTGACAGATTTAAATTTTTTTCGAGCCTGCGCAAATCTTGAAACTGCCGCCCCAATTAATTTTTTTCAATATTTTATAACAAGTTTCAACGGGGGAAAACAGAAATACCATGAATTTGCTACCAGGGGCAAGGGTGTGACTTGGTTACTTTGAGATCATGCACTAATCAAGCCACTGAGTCAAAGTGAAACTCACAGACTCAAACTCCGGCAGTTTTAAAGCTTTGCACTTCAGCTGTTTTGCCCCAACATCATTGCAAGTTTGACTCCACAGCTGTAGCAGAATTAGACTAAGAAGGGAAACGACCAACTACCACTCCTAGAATTTTTAAGCCTTTCTACTCTCCACCCCTCCCCCTTTACTCAAACATCAGTTCAACCCCAAGCTTCCAATTTACATTTGGCGAATCTTAAAGGAATCTTTTACCTTCTTAAATTTATTTTTTAAAGTTTAAATTCTGTATATGGGTACAGCTATAAAATTCAATTAAAATTATTTTTTATTTCCTAAAAAAATTCAAAGGAATTCTTCAGGAAATAAACGCCAACTTTTATTGTTTGGAATCTTTGAAAATAGTGAGACTAAATTCTGTTTAGAATGTTCTTGGCTGTGTAACTTTTAAGGTAAAGGGGAGTTAAGTGGAATGGATTAACGCTGTAATTATCTATATACATAAAAGACTACTTTTGTATGTGTATGTCGGAGTAAACTTCAAAACTACTGGACCGATTTTAACCATTTTTTCACCGTAGATAGCTGCAGTAACAGGGAGCAGGATAAGCTATAATTTATTTCTTAAAAGCTTAGTTTAAAAAAGTTATTATGGAAAATAGTAAACTTCATATAGTTTCCCCATTAAATGATTAAATTTTCAGTTCATTGTTGCAAAAATTTGTTGCCTGGTAACAACAATAAGAATGGTGATCATAATGAAAATGTGAACCAAGACTTCTCTGGAGTAAGTATGAAATTTATTGCTTTCTTAGGCAGGAATTCAAGTGAAACACGGACGATCGCAACTCACCAATGCAATCGCAAATTCCAAAATTTGGATTCAAGTGAAACGAATTCACTTGAATTCGACTTACAGTAGCGGTTGCAATATGCGATCGCCTCGAAGCGACTGCAATGGTGTTTCACTTGAATTCGGCCCTTATTATTTTTAGATTCATCTGTGCCAATAATAGCTAACGAGACTAAATAAAAAGATAATTGATTTTGGCAACAGTTAGAGAACAGAAAATGTTTATAGTCAAAAAATTTCTAAGTTAGGTACATAAGATGTTTTCACCAATGTAGTCACAAGAATACAAACAAATGATGGGACTTATTTTACATGTAATGTTTGGAAATACTTAACTCCAGTGCGATTGATTTTACAGGGTGCGACAAAGAAACTTGCTGATTTTAATTCTATGCTAATTAGCAAGGAGTGGTCAGAAAGGAGTGGGAAGAGTCTCATTTTAAAGAGAGGGTCCTGAAGTTTTGTTATCTCATAGTTTAGTTGTCGCCATGCGTTAGACAAAGAAGCAACGAGCGTTCGCCGCCGAATCTTACTTTTCAAATAATCTTTCGGTGGTCACCACTCAACTGCTTTCCGAACTCGGTTCAAAATTCAGCCCGTTGTTCCCATTCCTGGCTGGGAATCGACTGTTTTGTGGGTGAAAACATTCAGTGAAAGTGAGAGTGTGGCAAACGGAGGCCCAGGAGGTCAACGTATTTCCAGAACCCTAGAAAACGTCGAAAAAGTGAGGGAGTCGTTTTTGGACTCTCCCAGGCGTTCGGCGCGTAAACACTCTGCTGCTTTGGGGATTTTTGATTGGACACTGAGACGAATTCTTCACAACGAACTCCAGTTTCATCCCTACAAACTTGCTGTGGTTCACCAGTTGAGTGATAACGTCTCCTTGAAAGGTGACGTACCGTGGCCGGCCCGCTATTCCGATTTGACACTCTGTGACTATTTTTTATGGGGGTATCTCAAATCGATCATTTACAACGACAAGCACCGGACCTTGCAACGCCTGGAGAACAACATCCGGCTTGCTATCACCAACATCCCATCAGTCGATATGCTCTAAAGAGTGCAACAAATCTAGGGTACATGAGTGCATCATTAACAGGGGCCGTCATTCTTCCCGATGTAGTTTTTAAATCTAACTAATATAAAAATTCAGAATGGGTACCACATCTTATAAAAAGTAGTAAACTGATACATGACGTACTTTTCCCTTAGTTGACTTTTCAAGTCTGCAAGTTTCTCCGCCGCTCCCTGTACCAAGGTTATAACATTTCCGATTTACCTAAACATTATTTGTAGCTTGCATTTGTATTTAAGGTGTGTAATACAGTTTTTTAGTTTATCCAGTCAGAATAAATTGCCATTATTTACAGAAGTAGCCATTGTGTGTATAGATATGTACTTTAATGTTGAAAAATTCATGAACGAGTGTCACTAAAACACCATACCTGGCCGAAACCCGGGCAGGGCCGGATACCCAGCTAGTGCTGAAATAAAATGTGAAAAATGTTTTTAGCTTGTGCAGTAGATGTAACAGTTGCTGGAATATCTACTGAACAAGCTAGAAATATTGTTTTAAGTTTGATTTTCTCACAATTGCAGGTTTGTCCCATTCCTCCCGTTGTTCCAATCTTCTGGCCCTCCCATTCTTAACAACTCTCCTTAGGACTTCTTTTACGAATAAATCATATTCTCAATGATGTTTTTCCTATATATTTTTTAAAAAGTTGCGACTTTACTTTATATGAGTACCTACGGTCAAATTTTTTACACTTAGACCAGGATTTAGGATTAAATTGGGAGAAAAAGTTGAGGTCCGTATTCGCTGATCTAGACAAGAATGATCCATACATACACGGATTCACGTTATTAACTATCCCTCACATCACTAGCAATTACATTTCATCTAAATAATTCATCAGCAAAATATTCATAAGGAAGGCCTTACATAAATCCAAGGAGTTATAATAAAAACTTGCTATTATCATCCTTCAAATGAGTTAAATTTAAATTCCTTTCAAAATGAGGCAAAATAGTATGGGGTTTTCTCTCTAGGCTAATTCAAAAAAGTTCTCATATAGAATAAGCAATATTAATAGTTAATAACATAACCACAGTCACAAAAGAATGCTGATATTAACATTTAAACTTTTTACCTCTTTCAATTGATTATGAAGTTTTAAAAGTTCAGCTTCCAAGTAGTCCCTCCCAGCAATAAGCGCCGATAAATTGGATTGCGTATCTGTAGAATTTGACATTGTTCAAAATAACAAATCGCTTAATGTTCGAATATTATAAATTTTTAGCAGATAATATGCAATTCAGAAAACTCAAATCTCGAATGATCCCATCATGTTGTTTATATTTTTCGTACTCCATGACAGATACAAAATTCTTCTTCTTCGATTACTCACTAAATATTTTTTAAGAAAGTAAGGAAAAATTATTGTAATGAAACAATTTTTAAATGAGAAAAAGAGGCTATCATAGTGGTTTCCCCAGAAAATAAAAATTTTAAATTTAAAAGATGTATTTTGCCTTTTGTTTTTTCAAAAATAAGTGCTAAACTTTTAACTGCAACCAAAAATTCTTTTCTCGCGCATGGTGGTTGTAGTATCTACCACATAACAGCTTTCCTGAATTATTATAATAAAAAACAAAAAGTTGTCGCCCTCATCAATTTGTAATCACTGTATCAGTCTTGATTAATGAGTCAGAAGACAGAGAAACCCACACTTTCGGGGCAGAGAATCAAGACCCGTAAAAGGGACGAGAAAGAAAAGTATGACCCTGCGAGCTTCAGAGACGCAATTTTACAAGGCCTAAATGAAACAGGGACAGATCTGGAACAGGTATCTAAATTCTTAGATTCTGCGGGATCGAAATTAGATTACAGGCGTTACGGAGAAGTTCTATTTGATATTTTAATTGCTGGGGGCATTCTAGCTCCAGGAGGCACGCTCGCACCCGATCTTGACCCCTTGAAAACTTCTAGGGCTGATGTGTGTGTGTTTTCTGCTGAAAATGATTTAGAAACACTAAAAAATCATGCGCAAGTGATTACGAAGTTGATCAGAAGATATAAGTATTTGGAAAAAACTCTAGATGATGAATTCAAAAAGATTTTCATGTTTCTTAAGGGTTTTACCCCTGAACAAAGGTCAAAACTGGGAAAAGTTACAGCTATTTTACTCGCTGGAGGTCAGTTAGGTCCAACTGTCCTTTCCAAAACACTTCAAGATCATTTAGTTAAGGATGGCATTGCTCTGGATTTCATCATTGAAATTTTTAAAGTTTGGCTAGGTGAAAAAGACAGCAATGCTGTGTGGGCTGCTCTTCGTAAAGCCGGATTGGATTCCAAGCTTTTAGAATTTCTTCCAACAAGCAAAAGATCAATTGAATATCTAAGTTCCATTTTTAGATCCCATGGTTTAACCCAATTAGTTGAGTATTTAAAGGCGCAAGAAAATAAAAGTGTGAAAAAAGAACTCCATCAACAAGTTGCAGAATTATTGACCAGCAATGTTCCTCTGGATGAAATCATATCAGTTGTAAAGGAGCAAATGAAAAAAAATTCTATACCTGAACAAGAAATTGCTGTCTTGCTGTGGACGTCATTGATGACCATCGTGGATTGGAACAAACGCCAAGAACTTGTTCTTGATCAAGCTGTCAAGCATTTAAGAAAATACACTCAACTCCTCTCAGCTTTTACTTCCAGTACAAAAGCTGAAATTGCACTGCTTGTGAAGGTTCAGGAATATTGCTACGACAACATGGCCTTCATGAAAGTATTTGAAAAAATTCTTGTACTTTTTTACCGAGCTGATGTTTTGAGCGAAGACGCAATCCTCAAGTGGTACAAAGAAGCTCATTCACCAAAAGGGAAAAGCATATTTTTGGACCAAACGAGAAAATTTGTTGAGTGGTTGCAAAATGCTGAAGAAGAGTCTGAAGAGGAAGATGAAGATTAAATAAGCAAGTTTCTAAAAAAGAATCTGATCAACATTTTATTTCTAAAACCGAACACTTATATACCCGTTATGGTGCTGCTCCTTTTTTATTGAAGGTTTTAGCCTTTTATGAAAACTGAGATGCACATGTAGAGTTATTTTTATATGGCAACAAAATAGTATTATGTAAAACGTTCTGTAATCAATATTATCCGTATAATCATGGGTTTGGAATTATGATTCAGTTTAAAAAAAGTTTTTATTACTTTGGGAAGTATATACATGAAATATTTAATTAGAAATTTTTTTGTATTTTACTTAAATGTTCGTGACAAAACATTGTTCTTTTTTATTGATTTATATTCGTATGTGTTTTATTTAGAATGTGTCACTGAAAAGTGTTTCAAGGATGTCCTTTTGTTTCTTCATATCTTATTCTTATGTGTTAACTACTTTGGTAAAATAAAATAATTTAATTTGAATAAAACGTTTCAAATTACTTACAGTCAAGTTTCAGGTTTATTCTTTTAACGTTCACTAAAAAGGTAGTTGGATTCATAAGATAGTTGTACTTGGAGAAATATTGAAATATAATTACCAGACAACATGAAAAAATTTATAACATTTTAGCAAGGACTACTAAAAAGTTAGGCCTTGAAAAGCGGTAAGTACGAACTATTTCATAGAATTGGACTAAAGTGTTTATTTTTGGAGTTTTAGTTCTTAATTTTTTCATCCAGTGTTTTATTAGTAATTGTTTATTTTTTTCTCAAAAAAACGACCGACTTTTTTTTATCAGACTCGTCCCTTTTTTTTTTTTAGAGAAAGTGCTTGTCTTTGTGATACTTCAATAATATTTTATAATATATTAATATTATATTGTATTTGATTGTTATCAAGAATCAACTTCTTTGTGGTGAAAGTTTGTTCGAACTATTCACAGTTGATCTTATAGCCTATAAATTTTCTACTAAGACTTTTCATTTCGCAAAAAGGTTTTCATTGAAGCCATCTTATCTTTTGCGGAGTTGATCTCCTCAAAAGAATTTTTTATTTTTAACAGCAATAAAAGGATAGCATGTTGATGGAAGACATAATTGTCAAATTTTAAAATAAACCTCTACAATAATGGAAGCATCATCTGTAGAAAGTTATGTGCCCTGTGAGGTGGATTCAGTTAAAAATAAATGTTTTTCAGGTAACAATTTTGATTATTTGTTTCTCATTGTTTTTATGATTTACAAATGTCTAAAATAGTATTTGAAAAGAAAACTATTAGTATGAGGTAAATTTTTGTATGACTCCATAGTAGAGTGTCCTATTGTAAACAGACGCAGTATACTGAATCTTTTTTCGGGGAGCCAAGTTTGAATCCTTTTACATCTTTTTTTTTTTTTTTTTTGTTAAAGAAAATAGATTGTAGTGTACTAAATATTTTCTCTTGTTACCATTATCTATGTTCATTTAAAAGTTATGAAATTTTCTTCAATTAATTTTGGAATAAGCATATTTCTGTGTGGAAAATTGAGTTGTTCATTAACTTTATTTGCAACACCTTGAAATAAGAAGTTGTAGCTTAAAATATTTTTACAGAAATTATTTGCAGTTTTTAAAAATTAAAACTTCTTAAATTTGTTCACACTACCTGCATACTAAATAATTTTTAAAAGTTTAATCACATGCAGTAAACATGCTAAACACTATTATTTTCAAAACTAATTTGAAAAAAAAATTGTAGTCCACTTGGCTTTTTTTCTTTTTTCAGCAGACTGACATATTCAGCAGTTGAATTGAAAAGAAATAAAATGCTAGATTGCCTCAAATAAGAAAGAGTGGGTTGCACCATTTATTCAAAATTTTGAATGAGAGTAAGAACAATATTTACTAATACTACATAAAGACATTTAGAGAAGATATTTTCAAGGTTTACTATAAGACATGGGAAAAACCATTTCAGACTATGAAAAGTTAAAGAAATTTCATAATTTGATTATAAGTGCTAGGAGTTTTGGAAGTTTTCGAATTGATTAGCCTTTTATTTTACATCATAACAAATCATTTATTTTCTCAGAAATATTTGTTTGCTTATTTGCAAGACAATTTTCCATTTTAGTTACACATGGTATATAGTCCAGCCTTGCAAAGAAAAACATTTAAAAATCTTAATAGAGTTAGAAACATTTTTTATACTACGAGTTATCATTACAACTAGGCAGTGTTAGAGGTATAAGAATTTAAATCCAAGCATCGCAATGACACCTATAAGTTTTTAGGCAGTATAATATATAGCCTCGGTGTCATTTCTAATAAATAAAGTATGTATGGATCCCAAATACAAAGAAATGTTAAGGCATGGAAATTACGATATGGCTGATAGATATTTAAAAAAAGATTAAAATATACAGAAGAAAATGGTTTTTAAATACAAAATTGAATGCATTTTAAAATTACTTTCACAAATTTATCATTTGGATCAGTTTAGGGTCTTGAACACAATGAGTCCGAAAGAAAAAACTTCAAAGTGATCCAAATTTCTAGACGTCAAATTTTACACCTAGTAACTTTGGACCAGACCCACCCAGGCGTTAAATCAAAATTTTTGGTAGCAAAATGCCACTGACAACCTCTTTGTTTCTAACACTGCAGCCATGGTTATCAAGTTTCTGCTGAGGCCCTTAAAACCAGCAGGTGAAAAACCCTTTCTGCCACATTTGTGGCAGAAACTCCCCAAAATGTTTTGACCAGGGCTGCGGAGTCGGACTGATTTCGGACCAAAGGAGTCAGAGTCGCTGAAAAACATGTCGACTCCGACCACCTCCAATTTAGATGAAATTTTATGGAGGCGAAAACATATCTTTGAAACTAACAGATACAAATTTTCAGCATCCAATAACCAAATCTTAGCATCTAGGATCATTAAAAAGGGCTTCAAAATGGCAGGTCTACTTTGTGAAACGAATTGCTATAAAAAATATTTGCAGCAAAAATGCAATGTGTTAAAATAAAATCTATCCATTTAACACGAAAAGGATTAGTTTTGTATGGGATCAAATGACAAGAGCGGCACTTGTCTTTTGCTCTGGAGAAAATGGACTTTTTGGGAGGTCACAGTGACCTGCGAGAATGGAGGTAAATGTGGGGAAACTACCTGCGAGTTCTAGAGAAAATTAATCTTTTGAGAGGTCACAATGACCTCCAACTGGGATATCCCAGCTTGCTACCCCCGCCCCTCTTAAAGTGAGTCCTGGCTACGACGATGAATAAAAATGAAACTTTTAAAAATGGACTTAAGATTTCAACCTTTGTTTAGGGTTTTTCCCTCTTCACATTTGGGCAAAAAAAAAAATAATAAAAAAAGGGGGGAATCGGAAGTTTTAAAATGTCGGAGTCGACCATTTTTCCTCCGACTCCGCAGCCCTGGTTTTGACATACGATTAAAAAGCTTGGGAAAAGCAATCAAATGTTAACCCAAGTATAATTTATTTTCAATATTATCACTGTTCAAAATCGAGAAGATTTGCTGAAGTCTAGTAAGAAAATAGATACCATAATCAAGAAACAAAGCAAGATAAATGAAACTTCTATCTATTACACATTTTTTAAAAATCATTAACCTCGTGCAGTTATCAAAATTTCACTAGAAAAATACTTTCAGCAAAGGGACCAATTTGTTTGGCAAAGCTATGAAATTGATTACAAAATCTGGGTTAAACTTGCAAGTAAAATTCTGGCACTTTCGTCTAGAGTACATGAGAGTTTCAATTCAAAGCACTTCAGATGAAACATACAAGCTGGCCAATGAAAGAGAAACTGCCTATTTAAATTTGTATGTCAATACATTTACCTAAGATCCTTGTGCTTCATCAGATTATCCCAAATATTGCAAGCATCCAACCCTACTTTCTAAATTAAATCAAGAGCACTAGCAATGGACTTCAATTTTTACAATTATAAAATGGAGTTACAGTTGATAAATAGAAAAATTGAATATTGCTGGTACTATCTCATTACTCTACACTAGTAATGAGAAGATACCGGCCTGACCATAATGAACTTTGGACCAGATCCTCCGCTTCAAACAAAATCTTGCTTTCTGGCTGGTCCATTCTATTTTTTGTTTACTTATTTACTTTTTGCAGATATTGGTTAAAAGTCAACAAGGAACATTTGCATATTGGTAAAACTGCTTTTGAGCTTTTTTTTTTTTTTTTTAATAATAATGTTTAAATAATTTGACTGGTAGCAATTTTAGTGCAGGGTTTCGGCTCTGGAAGCATTTTCACAAATGCGAAAACACTATCTAAATTGCAAAAATGAAGCAAGGCTATTTTCGCTTTTTTGCTCCAATGTAATAAGAACAATGCACAATCTTAGAGAGAAAGCAAGCATGATGATATCTAACTTAATCTTGTAGCAAACATGTATTAAATTCTATTCAATCCAACAATATATTGTCTTAATGGGCATAAAATTCCCCGAATAAATGCATCATTAACAATTTAAAAAAAAACTTGTGTTCTTTTAATGTGAATTACAATTATAAATGTTTCATTTTAAATTAAAAAAAAAATGTTACCTTCTATGAATTTATTTCTTTTAAGCTGTCAAGGCTGGATTTTGAGTTAGCTTTCAACAGGAATTTACCAACTTTTAGCATTTTGCTAAAGCTTTTTCTCCAATTTTAGCTTTTTTGCTAAAAACCTTTGAAACTTGGCTTAAGCCCTGTTTTAGGGTATCTTCTGATTTAAGGACCAGGTCCCAGGATGGTTTGCATAGCCCAGGATATATCAACGCCTCCTAAATACTAAATGCCTGCTGTTTTCTGGTTTTTAGCACAGAGCAAAATTTCATCCTTGGTTCACTAAGCACTGCCATCTACCGGAGTTCTTCAAGAAAGAGAAATTAACAATTGGTTCATTTCTAAATTTAAATTTAAAAATTAACCTGTCAAAAATTTGAATCCAAATATTGTTTTGAACGATTGGTTCATTTATAAATTTAAATTTGAAAATCAACCAATCAAAAATTTTTATTGGACTATTGTTTGGATCCATCGACAATAGCTGCCAGCCCTAAGGTGGCGTTCAAAGTAGAACCAAGGTCGAAAGCAGCGAAGCAAATGCAGTAAGTATTTAGGAGGCTTTGGATATACAGGGTTCATACTCTATTGCGTTGAAAAATTTTCAGGACTTTTTCATGATTTTATTAAAATGTTCATGATCTTACACGAAAATAATAGAACTGCTTAGTGTCATACTTGCCAACTTTTGGATATAGGCATCAGTATAACTTCATTACCTCATTAAAGCAATTATTTATGATTGTGAAAATAGTAGTGTACACTGCAACAACTAAACTATTCTTATTTGTCATTAAAGTAAAATAAAAAGGGGACCTTGGTGGCCAAGAGGTAGAGTATTCTCGTAAGCAAGAGGTCGCGGGTTCGTGTTCCGCCTTGCCCATGGATGTTATTTCAACCTCTCTGTGCCGTAAATCTGTCCTGTGCTTGTCAGGAAGCAAGGTGCATAGCACGCAGTCCTCATGTATGTTGAAGCTGATGGCTTCAGTATTAAAAAAAATAAAAAACATAGTGAATGCGAAATACTGGTTTTTTAATGTCTAATACACGAGGGATCTGTCTAGGATTTTTCACTGGGCATTTCATTGTGTAAAATCAAATAATTTTGTGGAAAATGAAATTTTAAATTTTTCCTCGGACAGGGAGAGAAAGGAATATTTAACGAAAAATTTTAAAAGTATTTATTTTCTCTTTAGATACCTAAGTATAATAAATGCTTGAAATAAAAAAAATATAATCAAATCCTAACAGAATAAAAATGATAAAATATGACAAATAGGAGAACAAGAAAATATCATCATCAAAAAATTCAGAACAATAAGATTAATGAAGTTCAGTATTTAATAAATTAACTAACTGATACGACAACTAAAATTTTTATAAAAGTTAAAATTTATGAAAGAAGTTTCTAAATTTTATTAACTCCACGATTCGTGACATCTGAGTTATTTTCTCAGAGTATTATTCCCTTATTTCTATATTATATCCCATACTAAAAGTCTTTGTCTTCTAAAGCTTTCATGAAAATATTTTTTATGACTGGTTGAAACGAACAGAGATGCAAAATTGCATTCGACTATTCGAATGGACGTGGCAAAATCAAGACTGTGCTAATTGTAAAATATAAAATATAAGAAGTATTAAAATAAAGGTAAACTCAAAATTAAGCATGCCCAAGCAAAAGAATCACAATGTAAATAAAGAGGGTGACTTTAACAGAAGTGAATGCAGAATTTCAAAATTCAGATTTTTTGGGGGATCATTCAATTTTAATAGCTTTTATGCAGAAAATGTAAAATTTTCAATGTTTCCTCAGCTAATGTTCCACCTTTTTACAGCAGAGGAAACTTTTCTATGACTTGAAATAAATTTCCATGACTTTTCATAAAATTATACATTTTCCATAACTTTTCTAGGTCTGAAATTTAAATTTTTTTCCATGACTTTGCAGGATTTAAATGACCTGTACGAACCCTGTATATATTTGCTATATACAGTGAAGCACCGTGAATATGTTATCTTTTATAAGTCTTTCCAATTGGTCCCAGCAGAGTCCAATACATATTAAGGTATACCTATTGTTTATATATACAGGGTGTCCACTCCAATCGTGGACCAATAGCTAATTTCTAAACCGTTAGAGATAAGCATATAGTTTATTTAGGAAAAAATCTCCAAATTTTGAAAGGAATTTTGGGTCTATTCAATGTTTTTCAAAAAATCAAATTTTGAAAGAGTTACAAAATTTAAATTTTTATACAGCCCCCCAGTCCTATCAATCATATTTAGTAAAACATTCTTGACACTGTAACGTTTAAAACTAAAAAAAATCACTCTTCTACCACAAAAATTGACCGAGTTATGACGTTTTGAAAAATCAAGATTTTGCATTATTTCATGACGTCATCGAGAGATCTATTATGGGACCGTATGCGGAATCCTTCAAAATCTTGATTTTTCAAAACGTCATAACTCGGTCAATTTTTGTGGTAGAAGAGTGATTTTTTTTTTAGTTTTAAACGTTACAGTGTCAAGAATGTTTTACTAAATATGATTGATAGGACTGGGGGGCTGTATAAATATTTAAATTTCGTAACTCTTTCAAAATTTGATTTTTTGAAAAACATTGAATAGACCCAAAATTCCTTTCAAAATTTGGAGATTTTTTCCTAAATAAATTATATGCTTATCTCTAACGGTTTAGAAATTAGCTATTGGTCCACGATTGGAGTGGACACCCTGTATTATTATTTATATATACCCTATACATTTTCATTTGTAGGTTTCTCTTATGCAATCCCTTAAAAAACTTATAAACCGTGCTTCACTGTACTTGGCAACACTAGAGACTACAATCCCGCACTTTTTTTTGCACTAAAATTCACTAATCAGGCAAGATGGACAAGTAGTATTTCATTCAAATCTAGACTTAATTTAATCAGTTACAACTGAAAATGGAGAGAGGTATTAAACAAACAGAAAGCTTGAAAACAATAGAATTTTTCAAATGCAAGTAGAGGTTTTTTAAATCGACTACTCGTTATAAAGATTTTTTTCTGTGGGGACCAAGATGGTCATTATATCGAGTGTCGACTGTGCAACTTTTAGATTCAAAAAAAGTTTTAAAATAGGCATTAGTTTGTTTCTTAGAGTGATAATGAACATTCCTTGCAGCACATAAAAATTTGAGAAGATAAGAGAGAAACTAAAAATGATTTACAGCATTTTTTGAAGAGTAGACATTTTTGAAAGAAAAATATGTTTAAAAAATGATGGAGCATTCACAATTTTCATATTCCTGTGTGAAAAGGTCCTATTTTTCTGATTGATAGTTTTACTGTATTTCTACTAAAATTCTAATCAACGAAAGTTCCCTCTTTGGAAATCTTATTTTTTTGATGAAAATTCAGGGGATAATTACTTCATTAGAGAGTGGGAAAAAGCATCAAATTTCCAGAGTCTCCCAAACAAATTAGAAGAGTTGGCAGGTGTGAAAATGCAATAATTTATCTAGATGTTTTAAATTTTTGAAGAGACTTTTCTTCTCATTCCTCCTTATTTATATGTTGAGAATTTTTTGTGCTTTTAAATGAATTTTGTGGCAAGCTTCCTTAATTATTTCTCTTAATAGTTCTGACTTAGCTGTCTTCTTATCAAGGGTGAATGTAAGGGATGGATCATAGTGATAATAAAACCTCCTGAACATAACCTAACAACATGTAACAAACATTTACTTTAAGAAATTACTGGAGAACCCCAGATCAGACCCTCCTACTTCTGCCAAAATATTACTTATACCCCCTCCCCCAACTCTAATGATTTGTGTATTAATATTTTAAAAATGATCCCTTCCATAACCAGAAGCTGGACCTGCCTTTGACATGTGTATCAATTGTTATCAGATGTACTTAATGCATGCTTTGCCAATAACGGATGTTGCAGTTTCACGCAGTGCCAGATCTACGATTTTTTTCGGAAACTCACCCTACCTAGTTTTTACACTAAAAATTCACCAGAAAGAAAAAAAAACACAAGTAGGGTGAATTCACCACCTGGGGAAGGACCTGGCTTTCTCGCTTCTAGATCCGGCATTGGTTTTGCGCTTAATCGAGTTAGTAATGTTTGTTTTGATATGATTTACTCTGGAGATGGATTCTAGCTATATCGGTGAAAGAGTGTGGCAAGATAATGAAACTATTCTTGAAGTTAGAAAATATCTGTTATAAATTTATTAAGAATCTTTTACAAAATGTAAACAAAACCAAATCTGGGACAGAAGCTGCCATCTCAGATATTATAGGAAAGATCCAAATCATGGCAGGGCTGTAACCAGGCTTTTGTTTCGGCGAGAGTTTTACCAACACATTTCTCATGAAATCTAAATGATCAATTTGATTTCTCTCTCTATTGTTTTTTATAACTATAAGTTTTTTAAAAGAGGAGATACTACTTTAAGGGCATTGTAAAGAAATTAGGAAAATAAAGAACTGTAACAGGTGACGTTTCTATTAAGTAGAGGGGGAGGGGAATCTGATGTGTGCATTAGAGAATTTCCCTCCCGATTAATATTCAATATATTTTCAATGACTCAAAAAGGAAAGGCGTCTCAACTCACAAACGGCCAATTAAAGTAATACTTCTTAAATTCATATTCTTGGGCACTCAAAAATACATGAAATAAAGAGTTTAGCTCTTTCCAATTTAAAGAATATAAAATTTTTGTTCACGCAGGGTAATCAAAATCCAAAAGAAAACACTGAATTATTTTGTCAGAAGTTATGTTAGCAAAAACTGAAGAAAGAAAAAAAAAAACAGATAATGCACCAAATATGTACGATTTGTCAATAATAATAATTCCATTTTATAAAAATGTTATTGCAAAATAAATAATAAAACATTAACAATAGGTTTTTCAACAAAAAATGGTTAATAAACAGCATATTTTGGGATAGTTTTTGAAAAATTTTGGAAGGGGTTTGAACCCTAAAAACCCACCCTTTAAATATGGCCATGAATCGTGGTATAGCCAAAAAAATTGCCATTCAACATAGATCTATTTGCCTTCAACAATATAAATTGGAGAATTGCATTACAAAATGAATTATTAAGTATGTTTATTTAGCACAATTTTTATCAGAAATGAATCAAAGCCAGTGGCACAGCAACAGGAGGTGTTATGTGGTTACCCACTTAAAACATAAATACATCTTTTTCATAAATAAAGGGGGAGAAAACAGTGCTTCATTTTTTTTCCTAATACTTTCCTTTCTAACAAAATAGTTTACAGTGAAGAGCAGTCATAAATTACTTTCCAACAGTCAAACATACCACTAATATTTCCTGATGAGTTAGTACTAGAAGGCTGAAATTCACTGGCATTAGACAGCTAAAATTGTCTTAACAAAAAAGGAATCAGTTTTATGTTAAGATTATTCACCAGCACTTCCAATGCTGCTCAAATCATTTTAAGGGAACTAAATGTTGTCAGTTTTTCTGAAGCTCAAATGCATGATGAGTTCCCTAAGAACCCTTTCAGAGTTAAGGGAAAGAAATTCCTGGGAGATATACATCATGAGCTCGTGTTCTATTATGAGATGTACTTTGGGTCCCTACGGCAAGCTAAAAGTTAAGCTGATCCCCAGAAATTAAGAGGTCCCTTGATATTTCGATTTCTAAGAAAATATGTAATCCACACAAAGGGGGAGGAAGCCTGCCCCACTGTATTTTCTTTTACAAGTTCACAATTCCTGTTGTATGATTAAACCACTTGACTTTGAGGAAGTAAGCCCTCTGTTACCTTGATATTGATTTAAATATACTTTGTAGGAATTTTAGATAGCTATTTTAATAAAAATAAATGGTTCTCCTCTTGGGGTTAGAATTTCTTTATAGCGATTTTAGAAGAACAATCAAATGGCATTGCTTTTATAAATATTCATAAGGACATTGATGTATCTAAAGAGATTTTTAAATGTTCTGGCGAAAAAATCACGTAAAACGGATATAAGACTAAAATAAAGGTACAGATGAGTCCAGCTAATTGGAATCCTCTTAATCCAAACTTCACTTAATCCGAGGTAGCTTAAATACTGGAAGCAAGGGTTTCTTTTGAATTTATATAACTTATTTTCTGAGAAATTGAATTCCAAGAGCCAATAATCAATGGAGGTTAAGAAGTTGTTCTTTTTCAAAGATGAAATTGTTGCATTTTACATCAAACATATTAATAAATTCAAAGAGGAAAAAAATTCTTTAAAAAAAGATTACACAAACATTGATAAAATTATTTATTCAAATTAACAAAGTTACAAAAAACTTATTTTTTCATGGAGAGCAAGTTGACTTTTAGTAAGCTGAGCTAAATAGATAACCATAAGTAGATCCTGCAAAAGAGATATTTTAAGTTTAAAAAATTGTAATGAAACATTTGGGGAAAAGATCA
Source organism: Uloborus plumipes (assembly GCA_038373865.1). Lineage (NCBI taxonomy): Eukaryota > Metazoa > Arthropoda > Arachnida > Araneae > Uloboridae > Uloborus > Uloborus plumipes. Next base: position 78,582 of record JAXGGA010001595.1, on the reverse strand, counting down.
TGAAATTTAAGTCATTGCATTGAGCAACAATAAAATTTAAAATGAAAGTTCCTCAACCAATGTTTGCAATGCAGGTATCTATCATGCTACCATGGAACCTTGTTAAAACAATTTCAAAAGAACCTTTGAAATCAATTTGTATTATAGGCGGTTCATCCTAACATATAAAGAATAAACAACAAATAATAGAACAGGAATGGCACACGCGGTTTATCTTAGCAATGATTTCTCTTAAGCATGTTTGTATTAACAAGGTTCAACTCTATCTCATGGGTGCAAGTTTGGCCATGCTTCCAAGACGGAAAATATTTGAGATCCCCCCCCCCCACATGCGCGCTCAAGGGGGGGGAAAACAAGTACTTATTGATTTTACTGTGTCAAAACTGGGGGTTTAGTACTCAGTTTATTTTTAGTAGTTAAATCATAGTTTTAAGTATATTCAAGCAAAGAGGGGGGGGGGGGGATTTTCAAAATATGAGTTCTAAAAACCTCATTTTAGACGATCTTTGGTGATATTAGAATGAGATGTGGCTTATCTAAAGTTTAGGTGAATGTAGGTACTCTTCCCGCGCAGTTTTTAAAAATTGAAGTTATCAAATCGAAATTTTAGACGATCTCCGATATAGTTAGGAAAGGAAGGTACTGAAGAAGTAATCTCGGAAGTTTTTCTAGATCACAGCTGTACTAACAAAAGTATAGTACATATTTAATAACGTTAGGGGAATGGAGTGTTCAGGGACTTTCCCACTCCTTAAAATTGCAGTTTTAAAAATAGTTTTAAACTTTTTAGTGCTGTTATGAGAGAGGAGATTTGAAGGCACTCGCCCAAATTTTTTTCGAAAATGATGTCTTAGAAACGTATCCTCAGGGACTGAAAAAAGGTCCACAATCAAAATATATTAGTTTTTCGATAATGTTAGAGTGAAGGTTTTATTTAATTATTTTTTTTATCTATCAGATTCTTGAAATTTGCTTAAATTTAATTGAAAAAGCACAAAATTAAGAATGATAGAAAAGAATGAATGCAAAGGGTTGATTTCATTTTTTATACGCAAATATGACATTTAACTATGATCACCAAAATTTTGGTTCAAAAATGATGAAAAAAAGTTATGAGTTTTGGTGGCTCACATTTCCCGACTAATGCATAATTTTGCTGCCTAAATTACCCAAATTTCGATTGCCATCTGAAATATCTGTGCTAAATTTTTAGGGGGGGGGGATATTTATGCTCCAGCTAAACTCAACTCGGATGCGTCTGCATTGAAATCCTGAAGGAGCGTGGCAAAATGATGATCGTGCAAGTCTTATGTTGTAGAATATGAAACATAAGATAAGGAAAAAATAATGGTAAGCACAAAATTTGAGATATTCATGTGGTAGAATCACACAGAAAACCAAATGGAAGACCGTTACTGAGGCGGAAGCAATCTGATTTCGAAATGCGTAAAAAATCGAGACTGACGGGTAAAGGCGTGAAAAACAACCCAAATGTTAACTTTACGCCAAACCTGTAAACATTGACAAGTTTAAGGGTGTCTTAGAGAAATCCGATTTTATGTTTCGTTTATTTTTATGTCTTTGGAAAAAAAAAATGAAGGAATGAGATCGTTTTTTTTTTCCGTCCCGATATCAGTCTCTGCGATTTCGTCACGACGGAAATCCGTCCTGAGACGGAAGGTCTTGCACCCATGCTCTATCTGCTCTGAAGCAAGTTTAATAACATGTTCTCAAAGAACCTTGAATTTATTGTAAAACATTTGGAACAAAATTTTGAAAACTCATCTTTGAAAAACAATTAAAAATATCCTTTTAAACTTTTTACTAACAGTGGTGATAATCCCAGCATTCAACAAATTGAATACAGTTTTTTTTTTCCTTCAGAAAAATAAGTAGCTGGTAATGTTTCAATTTAAAAATTATCAGTTATATATTTTATTTTAATCTAAATACTATTGCTAAAAGCTTGGTTCGCCATTAAAAGTATATGCTTTACTGATCACAACAGCAAAATTTCTAGTCCATCTGAATATCTTTGTACAAAGGTTGATTCTAAAGTAGCCAATAAAATTTAAATTAAAAATTTGGGAGTAGTAAGCACGTTATAGCTTTAACTAAACCACCTATATTTCTTCTTTAACTTTTAATTAAATTCATGTTGGCTGCTTTAGAATTAACTAAAATACAGATATTAAGATTGACTGCAATTTTTGAGTTGTTATCAGAAAATCATATATGGTGGAACCCTGATTATATGTTGTCCATTTCGTACATTATCCTGCTTGCAAAGTCATTTTCTGCTAACACTTGAAAAATCCTATACTGATAATGTCAAAAGATTCCGGGTTTACGTTTATATTTTTTCAAAAAGTCTGTTTAAAATGTTCTTCTAAAAACAGATCAAAATCATTTTTCATCTACAAGACTCACACAAACTTTTTTTTCAAGATAAGTTAGCTTCATAGCTGTTTAAAGCCGGTTAGGCATTCTTTTTGTTGCGTCTAACGTTGTGAGGGAGCTTTCTCCAAACGCTCGATCAGGTCTTTCTTCACAACAGGGGAACAGAGCTGCTGATTTCCTTCTTGAAATTTTCTCTCATCTATCACGAATTTTCACAATATCGAATTTAATACCCGTTAATAATGAAGGGTATTCCCTCAGCCGCTCAAGCGATTAAAGCTTAAAAACTCTTTTTTTTTTTTTTACAAATGCCACCCAAGAAGCAAATTTGCAAAATTCGTTATTATAGAATGTGCAATAAATAAAATTGTATCTCAAAACATGTTTTAAACTAGTTTATTTGATAAGTGTCAATGTTTAAACAACATGCTTAGATTATCAACTCCACTACTGGTATGTTTTTTATCGCCGCTACAAGTGACAATTTAAAATTGGAGTTCCACTGTATTTATTTTATTTTCAGTGAAAATAAGCCAAAAAAATAGCCTTTAAATTTAAAAAACAATTTTTATGTTTAATTACTAATATTTCAATGAAATATAGCTTTTGCATAGAATATTGGCATATAAATTGCAACTAATAATTTTGTACCTATAAAATAATTATTTTGTACATTAAAAGATAAAAATGCATATTGTGAACAACTTAGTTAAATTTAGAATATTTTTTAGAAAAAAATAGGCAGTAGAGATAAAAACTTGCGCCTATTAATTAAATCACTACGTTGGAATAGAGGAAACATCCCATACATCATTACCTATATTGAAGTTTCATACATCAATGAAATTGCAGCAAAATAATGAAATAAAATTACCTTATTCAATAACATCTTTTAAAATAAAAGAACAAAATCTAGAAAAATTTACCTTCATATTTGAATTTAACATATCTTGAAATTCTTCAGGAGTCATCTGAGGTACACTCTGAACAATGTCCATTAACGTGCGTCCAACTGTATTATCAGCAGGTTTTCTGTTTGCCTAAAAATTTTTGGAGGAAAAAAAATCATTAATGTTCAAACTATACATTCCTTAAACAAAATGCAAACTCTAAATTCTTACTTCCTTGTACAAAGTAAGAGAAGTTTTGTATCTACGAAAAATATTTTACTCAAATTTTGATTTGGATTCCCATTTAAATGATGTCGGTATTAGGATTTCTAATCCTGAATCATACATGATGTTTAGCTGCATAAATCCCATGGAATTGAAGGCCTGGACTATTTAATTGAAAGTCTAAAGCTCTACCGACTAAGATATCTGGTTCTTTCTTTGGACGACACAAGCAGATGTTTACAGTTACATCAAACAATTGTTTTTGTCAATTGAGATTTTTTTTTAAATATGCAAATCATTGTTTGTTTATTTTTCACTGAAATCGGAAGGAAAGGATGAGTGATCTTCATGACACTGTAGTGATGAAGCTTGGCGATGTATTAAAGAAGTTATGGCATTCCAACAAATACACCTTAGAGAAATAATACATATGATGCTTTTCTGCTTTTTTACAGCACTATTATCCTGTATTTTGATTTCTTTTAAGCATACTCATTTACTTTCTTTTTAAATTGCAATTTCAGATGAAAACAATCTAATTTAAATTTGGAAAAAACCCTCTTCTACATTTAAAATATTTTTTACATAAACATCTAAGAAATCATGAAAATAAATATGCATGTAAAAAGTAGAATTTCTAATGTGCTTATATGTGTACAAACATTTATTTCTTTTTTTTTGATACTAAAAACAATGATTATTTAATGGATATACAAAGAAGTTATGTGGTATCCACATCAAATATTTTTATACAACATAAAATGAAATATACCACATTAAAAATGACACTTATTGTGTAGGTTAGTTGTGTTCTATTTGTAAGTGTTTTTGCATGTTTTAAAATAACACTTGAAAATCCTTTAAACCAAATTTTACATAAAACTCTTATAGATGCTAACATAAATATGTACATAAACAATATACTCCAATAATAGATTTTCAGTTACACAGTAGCATATGGTGGTGTTGTCATGCAATAATATAACTAGAAAGGAAAATTTGATTTACTATTGCACAAGAAAAGTACACAAAACCAAAGTTTTTTGAAAGCTTTAGAGAGCTCACTGTCTTCAGTCATGAGATTAAATAATACAAAAAATAAAAGAAAAAGTATAAAAGAGCAAGCGAACATAAAAATTTCAGACACAAATGAGAGTACATTTATTTTGTAAGAAAGAAAGGAGAAAATAAGAATGCTACACTAAACAATCAAAAAATGAAAAACAGAATAGAGCAAAATTCAGTAGCTGAACCATTTAAGGAAGACTATGTCAAAATATAAAATTAAATATTATAGAGACATATTAACATTTACTATGTTGCTCAATTTTGATTAAAATATTTAAAGCTTGGTTTCTGTGCTTCATTTCTGCTAATTATCCCTACGCTAAAAAACATACAAACTTGTTTTATTCTATTGAAATATACAAAAAAATATATTTTTTTAAGGTGTGAACATGTTGATACTTACTAAAACATCATCAACATAAGCAATCACAACATCGGACATTTCAAGCATTTCATGAACAGCATTGCTGATAAGATCCAGATCTGGTAATATTTCTACACTTCTTTGCTTGTTGTGCTTGGTTTGTTGTGCAATTTTCACTAAAAATTTATAGAAGAAGTTTAAAAGTTTGTTTAGAAATTTAAATTATATACATTTAAGATTTAAAGGAGGTTGAATGTCTTATTTTTTGAAAAATCAGAGTAAAACTTACTTCCAACAAGTTCTGGCTCATAGCCTACAACCTCTACTTTGCATGGAGTGAACATAGTACCACTGTTTTTTCCTGGGACTCCAAAATTAATACTAAAAAAAACATTGAAATATTTTGTTACAATGTAGCCATTAAATAAATTTTAAGCAATAATAAAGATTGAACACAAAAAATTTAATGCATATTTTAATTTCACTACAAACAAAGAATGGAAAATTAGAACAAGTTTCAGAAGATAACTCAATAAATATAATGTTTCTTTGACAATTTTGAGATGTAAGTATGCTAAATGCTTTGAATAGTAGCAATGAATCAGCAAAATACATTTTAAATCTTTTACTATTTAAAAAAATAGAGCATTTCAAACTCAGAATTTTAAATACTTTTGATCAATGTTATTTGAGGTAATAAGTAGTGTTGAAACAAGAATTTAATATTTAAAAACTTTTATGATCCAAAAGGTAGATATGTTTTAGGCTTTAAAATAACACACATCTGGATTGCATATTTTCAACCTCAGTTACCGTAGAAATCCTATCAAACTTGGGTTCTTTCCCAAAATAAAAATGAGATCCTAAAAAATTTAACATTGACCACATGCTTTGAGTACAGTAGAGAACCAATTATCCGGGATGTTTGGGACCACAGCTATCCCGGATAACTGAATTTCCCGGTTTTTTGGATCGCTACGAATCGATATTTGCCAATTGTTTATAAAACCCAAGTTACTATAACAAATAGTAATGCATCTTAAAATCTAAAGAGAAAACAATCCAGAAGTGCTCATAGATATTACAATATTAAACATTTCTGAGCTATATGCCACTTATATGGTATTTATGAAGAAACCGTTCATATTCATTGAGGTACTTCAAAAGAAAAACAAAAAAAAAAAAGAGCTCTTCGTTTTTTAGAAATTGCCGAAAATGCGTATTTTAAAAAGCGGCGGAAAAACCGACAAAATGTTGCCGGTTTTCTGGTTTCCCGGTATTTTGGTTCCCGGATAAAAGGTTCTGTACTGTATAATATAAAGATATTCTTGTGGAACCTTGCTCATTCAAATACAGCTAATTTTATTGTTAAGACGAAGTACATTTGCAATCCCCTTCCTATTGCTTGTATGATAAGATGAGCGGTGGTTGAGACAAATTAGTTTTAAAGGTCCCTAAGGTTCATTTTAAGGAGGTTCTACTATATCAAACTCTGACTCTGTCAAAAAATCTAGCATTGGTTAATATGTTCTTACTTTGCATCCTTTTATTAAACGATCATGTGAACAATATGATTCTCAGTTTTTTTATAATTAATTATTATTTCTTTAAAGCTTGTAACATGTCTGATAGCTGAAAACTAAATTGTCACACATGGGTCATTTTCAAAATTAGGTGTCATTTGAATATTTGAAGTGTGTAAAAATCTATGGATCAAGTATAATTCTGGAAAATAATTAATCAAACATACTTATATAACATTATTTTTATAATTTTCGTACAGTTTCTCTTTTAAATTTGTTTCAGTTGGGGCATTTTTGAACAAATATTACGAAAATTGTCATGTCTGTTACCGGAAAAACTTTCTAAAATTTTACTATTCAAAACTAAGTACAAAATAATATAAACATGAATTCCATGTGACTAGTGAGTCTTTCTATGCACTGAATAAAGATATTTAAATTGATAGTTTTTTTTTTTTTTTTGCCATATCTGTTACCAATATTGCATTTTGACAAGTATTTTCTTACTGTAAAATATCATACAAGGGTCAATCCATATCACTTCAACCCAGTCATGACACCCATAGTCTCGGATTTTGCTGAAACTTGGAATAATTGTTCCTTTTATAGAGTTGAGAAAGAATGCAAAATTTTTTTGCTCTATCTCAAATGGTTTAGATTTTATGGAGTGTCAAAGTTTTTGAAATTTCACGATTTTTGCCGATGGCGCGCAGGAAAACCAATTCGGGTTTATGCAGAAAATAAATCATAACTTCCGTATTTACCAACCAATACTGATGTTTTTTTTTTTTTTTTTCAATATACCCGATTATGCAAGAGTTATAGAAAAAATATAATTTTCTAAGTAAGTATCTATAAAAAAATATGAAAAATTCCTGAAGTACAATTTAGTGTGTTATTTTAACCAAGTATAGAGCTTTACTTAAAATGAGATATCTCCAAGAGGGTAGTAAATAATCCCCCCATTTTTTTTATATTTCTGATCTAAAAGATGCATTTTATCACACAAAAAAATAACTTTGGTGGTTTTTACACTCCTACAGTTAAATTTAGGGCATAAAACTTTTTTTTAAGATAGTAATATGAAAAAAAAAAACTTAAAGGGTAAAAATCTGTTTAATATTATGCAGTATAGTCCAGACCACACCCTTATCTTGAATATGCATCATAAAATATTAAAAATTACAATAAAAAATTTTAATTACAAAATTAGATGTAATGATAACTTATTCAATAAACACATCTTTGAAATGAAAATCCTTGAAAACCTACCTCAAAGAACATACATAATATTAAAATATCTTTTAATTGTACATACATGAATTAGTAATTTCAAAAATTAAGCTAGCAGTAAATAGTCCCTTCATTTCTTTTTATTTTTTATAAGTGATTAACTAATTTTTATAAGTATTGACTAACTTATTCTCTAGAAATTTTCAAACCCAAAATGAGAATTAGAAAGAAGAAAGAAAATAACAGTAATATAATAGGATAAGACACTGTCTCTCTCTCACACGCACACACACACACACACACACATCATCCCCCACTATTCATCAAGTCATAAATAAGAGCTCCCCTCCTCCTGCATTTCTCAGTGCTGAATGAAAATAAGCAAAGTAACTAAAATCCCTTTGAGAGGCTGTTAGCTCATTTATAAAACAGGTATGAACCCTTTTTTGAAACAGAACACATTGCCTTGACTTGTTTTTATATGTGGTTTGAGATTCTGCAGTTGCATATAGTTCTGATGCTTGGGGGTTCTCCCATTTCCCATCCATGAAACTTTGGTAAAAACAGAAGAGTACTGCCTTAACCAGTCATTCAGTCAACTGTTGCTGGAGTAACACATATGATTGAGTTTCGAATTCATGTTCTGATTCTGATTTCCTATTAGTGTATGCTTTAGTTGTTATTATATATGTGAATATTTTTTGTTCTAATATTGTTATTTAAAAAAATGGAGAAGTGCAGTATTGGAGAAGTTACTCAAAGTGATTGTCATTTGTTTAGTTTTGTCAAGAAAAAGGACACAAAGAGTATTACTAATCACTCTGAAACTGAGTTAACTCTATTGAAATTAAGAATAGATACAAACAACGAGTTAAAAACTATTTGTCTTCACATCATCAATGTGTATATTTGCAAAAGTATGAATTTTTACAAAAGTATTGTTGTGAACCTTTTCGAATACACAAGACTTCCATTCAGATAATTATGGTTTCACAATACAAGACGAAGCCCAAGGTTACCACTGGAGCTCACAGTCTTGTACCATTCATCCTGTCATGATCCATTATAACAATCCAAGCAATGAAAAAATTACTTCCTCACTTTGCATAATATCAAATGATCTAAAACATGATGTTGCTATGGTCCATAAAATTCAAGAAATAATAATAATATTTTTTAAAGCGAAATTTTCCAAATTCACAAATGTTCACTACTTCAGTGATGGATGTGCTGGGCAGTATAAAAATAAGTTCAACTTCGTGAATTTGTGCATGCACGAAAAAGATTTCCAACTTCAAGCTCAGTGGTCATTCCACGCAACTAGTCATGGAAAAACAGAATGACGGAATAGGGGGTACTGTTAAATGTGGAGCGAGAAAACATAGTTATCAAAGAGAGCTAGGCAAAGAAATATTGGCAACAAATGAGCTTTTTGAGTTTTGCAAATCTAGCTTTAAAATCATTCACTTCCAATTGATTTCTAAACAGGAAGTTGATTTAACTCGCCAGACTTTAGAGAATCGATTTAAATTAGTTGAAACTCTTCCTGGAACAAGAATGTTCCACAATTTTCAACCAATAGATGATTTAGGAAACATTGAAGCCAGAAGAATAAGTACTGATGAAAAACCAGCTCTCACTTTCAATTTGTACAACAAACAGCAAATTTCAATTGTGAAAATAGAACAATTATTTTCTGCATTGCCAGTATGTATGACAATTTGTGGTATTTTGGCATGGTGAATGAGGTAAATGAAGCAGAAAAAGATGTCACTGTAAGTTTTATGCATCCTCAAGGACCTTCACCATCTTTTTTCTGGCCCGAGAGGGAGGATATTTGTGCAATCCCTATCCCTCATGTCCTAGCAGTTGTGGAGCCCCCTAAAACAACAACTGGAAGAACTTACCACTTTTCTCGAGACTGCATGAAAAATATAAATTCAGTTTTTCAAAATACTTTTTCTCCTGTCTACAACTAAAACTGTTTCTAACGTTATGTATATTCCTTTTGGTAAGTTTTTAACGTTTACTATTTTCATTACAAAGAACGTTATCATGGGATGTTCATAATTGCATCTAATTTTGTAATTTGAAATTTTTATTGTAATTTTTACTATTTATATCATGTGTATTCAAGATAAGGGTGTGTTCTGGACTATGCTGCATAATTTTAGTCAGATTTTTACCCTTCAAGAGCAAGGCTGGTGCTAAAGGTTTTTTTTTTTTTTCATATTACTATCTTAAAAAAAAGTTTTATGCCCTAAATTTAAATGTAGGAGTGTAAAAACTACCAAAGTTATTTTTTTGTGTGATAAAATGCATCTTTTAGATCAGAAATATAAAAAAAATGGGGGGATTATTTACTACCCTCTTGGAGATATCTCATTTTAAGTAAAGCTCTATACTTGGTTAAAATAACACACAAAATTGTACTTCAGGAATTTTTCATATTTTTTTATAGATACTTACTTAGAAAATTATATTTTTTCTATAACTCTTGCATAATCAGGTATATTGAAAAAAAAAAATCATCAGTATTGGTTGGTAAATACGGAAGTTATGATTTATTTTCTGCATAAACGCGAATTGGTTTTCCTGCGCGCCATCGGCAAAAATCGTGAAATTTCAAAAACTTTGACACTCCATAAAATCTAAACCATTTGAGATAGAGCAAAAAAATTTTGCATTCTTTCTCAACTCTATAAAAGGAACAATTATGCCAAGTTTCAGCAAAATCCGAGACTATGGGTGTCAAAATCTCATTTTTTGGGTTGATTTGACGTGGAATGACCCACAAACAAAAATGAAACAAAACAATTTTAAAATATAGTTTTGTAGCAAACTAAAAGATACGCATGTACATAGGAATGCGCTGTGATCATTACGGGTTTCCCTCTGATTTTCAAAACTACTGAATATCTGCACTTAAGTTTACATGCACTTATTATACATCAACATGCAATACAGTTTAGCCTTTAGTATTAAAAAATAATATTAAATATATTACTTTTATATTTGCAAAGAACGTAAATTTTATCTTTTATTCAGAGTTACGTGCATACATACAATATTTTTAATTAGAAGGTGGTGAAAATTTAGAGTTAAATTTTTTTAAATATTTTTCCATGTTTTCTTATTACACTGACAAATACATATATTTTTTTCTAAGAAAAATAAAAAATCATGCAGTGTAGGGTTAATTAGATTTAGAAAAGTACAGAATTTCTCTCCTAAACTTCAACCCTATGAAACCCAGTAGCAGAAACAGTATGACACTGAAGTGCATAGCAGATTCTTGAGAAAGTCTGCAAACTAATTCTTACTTAATGGAGAAAAAACCTTAAATCTTTCACAGACAAAAAATCTTAAAATTTATCTAATTGTACAGTATTTTCTAGAATATAATCCACAAGTAGTATGTACTTGTACTAATATCATATTTTAAAAATTTCTTGGTATTAATTCTCAGCATTAATTTAATGTGGATTTATCTCACAGACTTTTTTTTTTTTTTTTATCTGTGTCGCGGACTGCAGGAAAAAAATATGCTGCTGGGTTCTGAAGCTTTAATTATTCTTCTCTTGAACACTTTTACTATAACTCTATTTTGACATAAGGAAAATAATTTTCAAGAATTTCCTACAAGAGGACACACAATATGTGTCCACTGATCTTACCTCATAAATGCTTTCCATGTTACACTGCCTTCAGATAAAGATGTATCCACAGTAAGATGAACTGGATTAGTAGTTTCCCGACTGTAATAGTCATGAATCAGAACAGAATGTCCAGTAACATCTGCTCCAGTTGCATACCTATACCATAAAAGTTTGGGGCATAAATCTTTTAATTACAATTTTCAAGTATGAAAGTCAAATTTTAAAATGAGTCTTAAAGCTTTAGAACATATTAGAAGTGCAAAAACAAGCTTAAATTTATATTTTTACAAATAAATATTTACATGCTAATAGATAATATTTTTGCTTTACTACAGAATAATGACAAATTAATTAGTGAGTGGTATGATAGGCCACAACGGCCTTTCGATTACATATGCTTACTCTTGTGAGGCAAATTTATGGAAAATATTGGCAATGTTGTGTTGCATTTGTTAGTGGTTTGCACATTGTTGGTTGCTGTTAATTGGTTTACTTTATTATCAAGATCTATCTGTCGAAATGATAACTTTATAATAATGTTTTGTCATTTATTATTAATTTGATTAAATTCTTAAATATTGAAAAGGAAGGATACATAATTTATTACCACAAGAAAATTCTCAGCAATTTAATGTTTCAGGGTTTGGAATTACTACTGGTCTACTGGTTCCAGACAAGTAAAATTTGCCTCGGACCATCATAAAGATTAATCGGTGGTCCGACGAACCCCGATGTTTTTACAATAAAAAATATGCTCTGTTAGTTATTTAGCATTAAATTTAACATGGACTAGTGATGTCGGCGGCGGACTAGTATATATACATGTTCACTAGTCCGAAGGACTAGTAAGATTTTTTAATGATTTCTAATCCTGTGTTTCATGCTTCATATTTAACTTTTATGCTAGCTTCAAAAATGCCTTCTAAAAAATCCATCTTAAAAATAATACAGAGAATTTTGGGGGGATTCAATTAATATCATTGTTGATAAAGCTCCTTCCCACAGACGAGACCAGGCAAAACTGATAACCCAAAATTTTCCGTAATGTTTCGCCATTTGACAGAGTCAAACTCTCAATTAATGGTAAGAAAATAGCAAAACATATATAGGTAGATACATAAACACACACTAATTTTGCTTTGTAGAGCATGAGGAGGTTTCAAACTTTAACATGATAAAACCTCACATAACTGATCTTTAGAAGTCTTTTTCGGTTGATTTCTTTACCATAAAGATGCAAATGTATGTATTTTAAATTTTGGAATTTCCTCGTAAGCTTAGATTTTTAATAAACAGGAACAAATGAGACCCTTGTTAATCAGAAATTAGGAGGTATACTGTACATATGAATTTTCTGATTTTACAACTAAAGGCAATAGTTAAATTAAAATGCCAGTTCATTTTGGGTTATCATGTATGCCAATAACAAGTATTGCTTATAATAAAATGCATTAGTTTGAAAAATGCAAGGAATGAACTAACAGTCGTTCTTACATTTTTAGTTGTATTAAAGTCAGAAACAGTAGAAATGAATTTGGAAGCGAAACGTTAAATCAGCATACAGTGAGTTTTACTTGAAAAAAAACATAAAAAATTGTATGCAAATCTATTAAAATTCAGTTTTTAAAAAAATCAAAACATACACGTTAATTGCATATAACAGAAAATAATGAAAATTATGTTTATAACACACATTCATTGAAATTAATTAAAAGAATGTTCAAGTTACTAAGTGAACTAGACGTTTTACACCTTCCTCTTGCAATGGAGCAGCCAGGAAGGAGGTTTGGGGTTAAAACACAACCCAGAACCTTTGGTTTCAACTTTTAGTTATTTATGGCTGTGCTGCAGTCCTTGTGCTCTTCAAACCATTTTCAAACAAATTCAGCAATGTACAAAGTAGCCTTATTATCTTGATAAAGAGAGCATTCTCAGAAATAAAGTCTGGATAAAAGAATGCTCCAAATCCCTCAGCGAAATTTAAGAAAAATCTGTCAAGTATCGATACGATAATTTTTGGTTTAAATACGATAATTTTTGGTCTTTTATCGGGATCTAAAGCCCAGAACAATCCAAAAGGTAGCAGCCCAGAATGTTCTTGATTTGGGGACCCATACTACATTTAAAAAAAAAGACATTTTTAAATAAATAAATTATCTTACCATCCAACTATAACTTCACTGGGGTTCACCTTTTTATGAAGTTCATACATGGCTTTAGCAAATTCCATATCAACAGCAACCTACAAGAACAATTCATTTAATTTTTATCATATTAAGGAGGAAAAATTCAAAAAGATTGGAAACATTCAATGAAGTACTAACTTCGTCTTCGGATTCATTGTGAGGAATGCACAAGCAATTAGTAATTTCAACAGCACCTTTCTCGTGCACACCTGCCAAAAACGATTTTTTTTTATTAAACATATTGCACAAGAAATAACACTTCAAAGCATAAGCTAAAATTTAAATACGTATTAACTCAATACTTAGAGATACAATACTTATTTTGCATCAGGACCAGGGTTGGAAAAAAAACGGGTTTTTTGAAAAAAACCAAAAAAACCGTTTTTTTTGGTTTAAATCAGGTTTTTTTGGTTTAAACCGGGTGTTTTTAGTTTTAATATAATTTTTGAAATTTTTTTTTTTTTTTCAGAAAGTAATAAAAGTTTGGTGTAATTAATAATCAATCAATCTTCAGCAGTCATAAAACCACATTTCTTGACTATTTAAGGAGATAAGAGCAAAACATTGTAATTTAATTACATCATTAAAATAGCTTTTTATAGGAAAATATTGATTGAAATAAAGTCAATTAATATATTGGTATGAATGCATAGACCTCTCAGGAAATACTTCAAGAAGCAGATATGATGCAGGTTGAGACAAAAAGTAGTGATGATCCAAAAAAAACAATTTATTATATCAAAACAAATAATAATTATCAAAAAAAAAAAAAACGGGGGGGGGGGGGGAGCATATTTTCAAGCATAATCTAAACAAATTCAAAAAGAAAAGTTTCACCTTATGATCTTGTAAACAAGTAAGCAGAAATAGCATTGGAATTCAAAATATAAAATGTACAGACTCCTTAGAAAAAGTAAATTAGTAGCAAATTGTTTCATGAAATATATTTTGCAGAAAATGTAATATCTTCTGCAAGAAATTGAAAAATGCAATCCGATTATATTTAAAAGTATTCAAATATTTACTGCTGAATCAGCTTCAGAAAAGAATAAATAATATTTTTATCACTTGAAATTATTCATTCAGTGCTCGCACATATGTTATGGCTCTGCAAAAGCTTTAAAACTTGTTTTTTTGTTCAAAATATTAAATAACAAAAAAATAATAATTTATATTATTATTGTGACGTGAAGTTTGGTTTTGTGATATTGTAAAACAATATTTTTCATATATTTCAAACATTTATACGTAGGTTGGCTCATTTATATTTACTATGGCTTTAAAAACATTTTGATTCAAATTTAAACCAAGAGAAAGTTTTTCCCTAAACTGTATTTTAAAAAAATACATGTATTTCAATCAATTAAAAGCCCTAAATAAAAAAACTAGCCTTGAAGCTTTTTCCAACCCTAACTTGTTTCTAATTTTTGATTGAACAAATCCAAATGTTGAAAATATTCTTTCAGCACTTGCAGATGAGGCTTTTGCTGTATCAGCTGCTCAATTTCGGTGAACACTTTATCGTTGAATTCATTTATTTGAGTTTGCTGACTTTTCCAACACTCATATGGAGTAACTTCTTGTATTACACTTGGATCAAAATAATGCTCCTCAAAAGGTGAGGATTTTGCACTGAATTTCACTACGAGTGAAAGCGTGGAGTTGCTTGGATGTTTCAATTTCGCAAAATTTAGTGCTTCTTTCTTCTCTTGTTCAGACGGTTTGTTCCGACTATATCTTGGGTCAAACATGTACGCCAAAAATTAGGCAGGTGTCAGAGCCAATTTATATCTACTTTCTGAAAACTCTTGGACATCCTTAATTTTTTCTCTCTGAATATTTTTTTAAGCTCTTTCCAAATAGAAACAGCATCAGCGATGAAACAATTATTGCTTTGAATTTTGAAATACATATGCAATCCTTTATAAATATTAATTATTCATGTAAATTATGCGTTACGAAGAAAGTTTGCCTAAATCTGCTCTTTGGCAGTGTAATATATTACATAATGAGAAATGTTATATTGATTTGAAAAAAAAAAAAAAACATAATTTTGCAAACTTTTAATAAATTTTAAAAAAATCTTTTTCTTAATTATTTATGTCTACAACTTTGCATAAACTAAATTTTACATTTTTTAATATGTGCATAAAATAAATGTAAACATTTGAAGAATTTTTTTTCTTTCTTTTTTTGTCATTTTTGGAAAAAAAACAATTTTAAAAAAAACCGCATGGTTTTTTTAAAAAAAACCGATTGGTTTAAACCGTGGTTTAAACCATGGTTTGAACCAACGTGGTTTAAACCAAACAACCCTGATCAGGACACTCCAAATCTTTAAGCTTTCCTAAAGTGAGACAAGATTTCAAACGGACCCTTACCCATTTTACTATCTTTTATAGACTTATTTTTAAAAAATAATAATGATAAATAACTTAAAAGAAAAAAAATGTAATAAGACAAATTTATAAAATGCAAATACGAGTAAAAGATAAAAGCAATGAGAACTTTTTATGTGCAATTTATACTTTGAAGAAAAGTTTAAAGTCATGAAAATTAACTTGATGCTGTATTTGGTAGCATTAGAGGAAAGACAAAGATGACGCTTAGAAAAGGGAAAAGTTTGAGAATCCCTTGCAAAAAAATTTCGAAATTATTTTTTTAAAAATTAGACTTTAGGCTTTGCTTGATAAGGTTGGGAGAAAGAAGAGGCAGAGGTTTTCACCAGGAATCTTTTTTGAAGCTGAAGTCAATTTAAAAACTTTTTTGGTAAGGGACGCTTAAGGACCTGGTGAAAATTTCTTAAAATAATATTTTAAACTAGTAACATTAGTGAAGTTTGGATCTTTCCTCCCGAAGTTTCAGTTTTCAGAATGCAGTTCTATGATATTTTCGGAGGAGAAGTTAAGTAAGAGAGGATGCAGATTTAGAGATTACCCTTAGAAATTTTCTTAAAATAGAAATTTTGAAAACATTAAAGGCATAATTTCGGTTATTTTCAGCACAGTCAAACCTACTCAATTCAGGGTTGGGTTTTTGACGTCAAAAACCAGTTATTGACATGACATGTCGAAAACCCGTCGAAAACCTGTCAAAAACGTCGAAAACCTGTCGAAAACGTCAAAAACCTGTCGAAAACCTATCTAAAACTCAAATACAATGGTTATTGAGATTTTTTATAAACATGTAAGGTTTCTCATCCTGAAAAATAGAAATAAAATTTATACATCTTATCAATCAAGTTTAATAAGCATTAAATTAATAAATTTAATGAAAATTATTTCTCATTCTTTTAAACTAACTTGTTTTACCGTGAAAAAGTTAAATATTAAAACTTAAATCCAGCTTTTAAAGTAGTTTTGTTTAAATGTTTATATAACCATCGATTAGTTATCTTATCAATCAAGTTTAATAAAAATTAAATTAATAAATTTAATGAAAATTAATTCACATTCTTTTAAATTTACTTGTTATGGAGTGAAAAAAAGTTAAATATTAAAACTTAAATCCAAATTTTAGAGTAGTTTTGTTTAAATGTTTTAATAACTATCAATTAGTTATCTTATCAATCAAGTTTAATTAAAATTAAATTAAAAATTTATTAAAAGTTAATTCGCATTCTTTTAAATTAACTTGTTATGCCGAGAAAAAAGTTACAAATATTAACTTAAATCTAGTTTTTAAAGAAGTTTTGTTTAAATCCAGTTTTGATGTACCAGCAAGTCAAAGAATTGCAAGTACAACTGAAGCCATTAGCAGATACCCGAAATTATGGTACAAGGAGACGACGCAACACTGGCTGATGCCTGTCGAGCATGGCATTCCCTAGCAGAGGATTATAGTCTTTCTCCACATCATGATGCTGTAATGAAACACCTCTCTTCATATCTTCAACCGTTTTGGCGTACCTAATGCACCCAATATACAGGGTGTCCACTCCAATCGTGGACCAATAGCTAATTTCTAAACCGTTAGAGATAAGCATATAGTTTATTTAGGAAAAAATCTCCAAATTATGAAAGGAATTTTGGGTCTATTCAATGTTTTTCAAAAAATCAAATTTTGAAAGAGTTACGAAATTTAAATTTTTATACAGCCCCCCAGTCCTATCAATCATATTTAGTAAAACATTCTTGACACTGTAACGTTTAAAACTAAAAAAAAATCACTCTTCTACCACAAAAATTGACCGAGTTATGACGTTTTGAAAAATCAAGATTTTGCATTGTTTCATGACGTCATCGAGAGGTCGCTTAAGGGACCGTATGTGAAATCCTTCAAAATCTTGATTTTTCAAAACGTCATAACTCGGTCAATTTTTGTGGTAGAAGAGAGATTTTTTTTTAGTTTTAAACGTTACAGTGTCAAGAATGTTTTACTAAATATGATTGATAGGACTGGGGGGCTGTATAAAAATTTAAATTTCGTAACTCTTTCAAAATTTGATTTTTTGAAAAACATTGAATAGACCCAAAATTCCTTTCATAATTTGGAGATTTTTTCCTAAATAAACTATATGCTTATCTCTAACGGTTTAGAAATTAGCTATTGGTCCACGATTGGAGTGGACACCCTGTATAAAGGAGAAATCCTAAATGATTAGCAAAAGGAAATAGCTCGAAAATGGTTGCTTGAAATCCAACCAAATTCTTTTGAGCATTTAATTGCATTTAAAGCCGAATCTGCCCCTTATCCCAGTAGCTACTTTATAGTTCAGAATATCCCAGCAAAAACATGGTGGAAAAATAAAAAAAAAAAAGCAACATCTCTGCCGAATTTGTACAGCTGATGGTACAATTACATTCCAGCCCATGTAGCTCAGCGTCTATTGAGAGAATCTTCTCGAGTTTCGGACTCGTATACATTCTAAACTCAGAAATAGACTTGGCGTCCAAAAAGCATCAAAACTGGTCTTTTGTTATCGCATGCTCCGCGGAAAAAACGATTTAGATTGAGACTAAATACCTTAAGTAACTGTTAACTTAAGATGGTTTATTTTATGTATGTAAGTCTACAAATAATACCAGGCAAATAAACACTATGCAATTTCTGCTTTCTAAAATTTATAAATTGTAATTAGGTTTACGTTTTAATATACTGTTATTTATAATTAATTGTTATTCTATAATGATAGTAGCTCACTCATTTATTTTATTTTCCACATGTAAGCATCTTGTAGTATCCCAATTGAAGGGCTCGAGAGTAAATAATGGTATCTGACAAATTTTAAAAATCAGACTATTTCAAATTAAAATTAAAAAAAATCACTTGTAAAAATTTATTAACTACACCCAAGACACACAGCACTTAATTAATGTACCCACTTCATTTTTAAAATAAAAAACCTGGTACAGTAATTTCTCAAAGCAATAAAACCATATTCAAAAGGCATATGTTTGATTTTTTTAAATGCTAGTCTACCATTATTTACTCCCGAGCCCTTCAATTATGTTTAGGATTGCTTATTACTTTATTTCAATAACCTAAAAGTCCAAAAGTTTACTTCAGTGTCTGAAATCAGAAATTGTAAAATTCATTTGAAAATGTATTTTGATTATCAATATCAAATTTAAACAGAAATTTAGGTTTTTGACAATTATGTCAAAAACCATGTCAAAAAGGGGTTTTTGACATGACGGTAAAAACCACGGTTAAAACCGGATAAAACCTCCGACTGTCAAAAACTTGCCAACCCTGACTCAATTAGAACATGCTTAAAATTAATCACTGCTAAGTCTAAGACAAATTCGAGTCCCAATCCCGTCCAGAATTTATCATTAATTCTAAATTAGATAATTAGATAAGACGAATTGACTTCAAAGGTCCTTCAAGAACAACTTAATAGTGACGCATGTTACATTTGAAGCGATTAAAAGTCCTCCAAGTTTTAATTTCAAAGCAATACTTCAAAGGGTGCATAATCAGGGGTCTGGGTTAAAAAACAGCTATCTCCAGGGCCTCATGTAAGAAGTTGAAGCACACATACTGGTACGTATTGGGGACATAAAATTACATTATCATTTTGCAACCAAAAATGTTATCTTTTACAAAATACTCGACTCTACTTTTTAACCCTCATGTATATTTCCTCCTAATTTTAATGAGTTACTGATTCTTTTATTTAATAAGTCTTCACACTGGGCAAATCATCACCAGGACCAGCCCTTTGCAGTTTGGCTGCCGTGCCACGACCTTCCCCTTTAGAATTTAAACAAAAACTACTCTGCTTTAAGGACCTAATTTCTCGATATGCTGACCTTGCCTCTAGTTCGCTCCGGAAATAACAAATTATTTGGAAAATTCATAACGAATGAGTTTCAAACATATCTTAAACTTAGGAAGAAACTTGCCAGCAGTAGTATGAACAAACATGCTATGTTTTTAAAAGGCAGAGCAGAGCTGTGGTTATTGAACCCCCTTGACAGATTCATTATTTTGAATTTTCCCGAGGGAGGAGGGCAAAAGGTTTAAAATTAAAAACACGCCCACAGGAAATGTGAATACATAAAATAACCAGAGCCTGGGGGGAGGGCCCCAGGTGGGCCCTTTCATCTGACACATTAGGGACTAAAATTAACAAATACACATATGCAATGAAAATAGCCCACAAGTTTCAGCAGATTTAAGTTAGGCATAGGAGGCATTACGCCCCCCCCCCCTCCGCTTTCTCTTCTCACACATACATATAGACAATGGTCATTCTGAATTGACTTTACGATAATACACATTTGAATAGTTAAAAAGTTTTAAATTGCCATCAGAAGCTTCAGTCCTAAATACACCCATGCATTTTTTTTCCATTCAAATAAAATACCATGAACAGTAGATAGTTAAAGGGAAGCATACCTAATAGAGTCCCGATAACTCGATGCTGGGAATCATTTCGCCTTTCATATGAATCACAAATCGCAAACAGTACAACAGGATGAATTTTTACGGTTAAATTTGTAGACATTCCGGAATTCATTTTTATTTCGGAAAAGACTTATAACACACACAAACCAAATTGATGTTTTCAAAAAGCTAAAATATGCTTTCGGCTAGCACTTGTCACGAAAATGTGATGAACTTGTGTACTTTTTGTACGCAGTTAAAGTTACAACCACGAAAAGTTATGCACTCCGTTTTAAAACAATGAAAAGATATTAATGCAACATATTTATTATTCAAAGGTTTTTTGAAAATATTTTAAGCGCACAAGTTTATCTTAACCAGTAATCTTTAAGATAAAACTAATGGAAAATGGAAACGAAACAGTTAATTGTGTTTAGCCATTATAACCGTCGATTTTATTTACATTTTTGATAACACTGCATACCACTTAAAATTTTTGCTCTCTGGTAGATTTTAACAAAAAATTACAAAACACTTTCAAAAAATCTGATTCTTAAATTTTATTTCGAACACGATCGAATTGAATTTCGTCGAAAAAATATACCTCATCGAATTTCGAATAATTTTGTGCCTATACATTTGAAATATAATTCGAACGAAAGAGATCACGTAGTTTTGTCATCATAAAAAAGTGAGTGAGAGTATTACCTTTTCTTTCAATTGTTATGGTAATTTTTGTCTGTCTCTATCATTTATTCTGTTTCAGAGCTTTTAGTGATCATTCACGTTCCATAATCATCACTTCAAAAGTA
Organism: Uloborus plumipes; assembly: GCA_038373865.1. Taxonomy (NCBI): domain Eukaryota; kingdom Metazoa; phylum Arthropoda; class Arachnida; order Araneae; family Uloboridae; genus Uloborus; species Uloborus plumipes. The sequence continues at coordinate 57,388 of JAXGGA010001595.1, read as the reverse complement.
CATTGCAACTCATCGGGTTTTGCAAGTTATATAATGATAAGAAAACAAGTTTCGCTAAAGCAAGTGGTTTCAACCATAATGGTTTACCATTCTAAATTTAGATTAAATCTGGATTTAAGCATGTATTACAAATTTCTTGTGTGCTCCAAATTCATGTTACACTGATTAATCACCAGTTTCTAAAATATTTTTAAAAAGTCTCCAGGGTTGACCAGACCATTTGGTCTAAATTCTAACACTTAGACAGATTTCACAAATAATAGAACGTGTAAACCAACTTACAAATGCAATAATTAGCAGAAAAACTGCAGGCATATATTTCAACGTTTTAGGAAACGTCTTTTTGGACGCAAGTAATTTGAAATTATAGATGAAAAGTTGAGTCTTTGTTTTGTGGTTACCAGTGTTCTCCGTGGTAGAAAAGGCCAAATCAAGTGACATGCCAACAATGGTACCGGTACAGATTTTGATTAATTCTAGACTTAAATGTACTTTACAACCTCCTTCTATAATCCATACTCAAATTTCATTAATTAATCACCAATATCAAAAATACTTTTAAATACTTAATCTCCATCAATATTTAGGTTGATCATTTGTTCTTGGTTCTAATGCTTAAGCAACTTTCATAAAGCTCAAATGAAGTTCTCAGAATTTGAGTCTTAATTTTGTAGCAGTAATCAGTGGTGTACTCAGTGTCAGAAATAAGCAGTCATAAAGCACATTTGCAACCAAAATCATATTACCCCCAAGTTTCCAATCCTAGACGTCAAATTTGATGCCTAACATTCTGGGTTGAATTGATTTTTTTCTTCCAGCAATCATCATGATTACAACCCCCAGTTGACTTGTGAATAAAATTACGCCTCTTTTTTCCACTCTTAAGATTAATAAATACATGTTTGAATTATTTCTCTATTGCGTAGGTGCGGGAGGAGAGATTTCTTCATATACATTCAGCAAAATGGCTCATACATTTCTCATTTTGACACCTAGAGAGCTTAATTTAGGCATTTTCATGATGCCTGCGTTTAAATTCTATTTCTAACACCGGGTGGACATAATTTTTGCACTCTCTTTATTTAAACATTCTCCCACTCTTTAATTTCAACAACTCATGCCGCTTGTGTGAGCATCTCGCAACCTTTTTAGCCAGGATTCCACCCAGTAGCATTGCGAAGAGAGGGTCAACCCCACCACCCTCCCACATGAAGCAAGAAAATTACATGAATGAGCACACATGTAAGGGCCTAAAATGAGTTTTTTGACCTTTTATTTCGAAACTTTTTCAGTTACCCCCTCCCCCCCTTTCCTTCATGAAAAATTTCTTGCTAGGCCGCTTACTCCACCACTAATGGTTAGCCAGTTTTTAGTTCAAGGTTAGCCAGGATTATACAAATACTAAGCTTGTTAGGATTAGAGAGAGAAGGAAAGAAACACAGAATTAAATCTGAGATTTCACCAAAAAAAAAAAAAATTCATTTCTGTACAAAATATTAGGAAGGTAAATGTAAATTATGCTAGTTTTTAGATTTTTACTCAATTTTATGCGGCCTTATAAGTTTAGTATTAGGGGGAAAAAATTCAGTGTCTTTAAAAAGAATTTGTAATCTGTTGCTTTTGAATTTGGTAAGAAAAGAAACTTAAATATATCTGAGAAAGCGAGAAAAGTCTTAGCTGATACTTGATTATAGATTGAAAAAAAACAAAAAATGTTTAACAAAACCATCTAATCAAAAATCATTTGGCTGATTGGACAAAGCGGATTTATTGATTTTATTTTTGTATTTATGTATTTAATCTTCATTTGTTTAGCAGAAAAAGTTGAAGGTGGTTATGAGCAATTTGTGTAATCAAACTTTGAAGGATGATGTGAAAAGAAGTGCCTATGACACCTCAGCAGATTTTTCTGGTGCTATTTTGGAAAGTTTGGATGGTCAATACTTTATTACTGATGTGTGTGCAAATTTAACGAATAAAAAATTTGCCCGAGATGTTGACTGTGTTATTCAAAGAGCCCAAAATGCTGGTAAGATTTTTGTTGTTTTGTTTATTTTTTTCTTGGAGGAATAAAAGCATCTTTTACCTATTTATTAAATCTTATTATTTTACGAAATAAAATAACTTTTCATTAATTTTTAATGCATGCTTTTTCTTATTTTGCCTTCTGTGAAACATCTCAATACATACTCCACAGACAAAAGTCATACGTTTCATTAATCACGTCTAAATGTTTTAATTCAAAAAACTTGCAACGTTAATTTTTCATATGTGTTATTTGGCATCTAATTCTTATATAGACAGTGCTTTTAAGCCTAACAAAAGAAGTATTTTTTTCCATGAAAGAAGAAATTTTTTTAATTATATCAAGAATCATTAAAATACTTTTCTTAGTGTTTTCCTTAAATCAAAGAAGAAGCAGGGTGCTACCTGATGAAAAGGTACTTTCTCAAAAGAATTTTACAGTAGAAAAGTTTATTTTATTTTATGATTTTTTTCTATGCTAAATGCATACAAACCACAAGTATTTTTACCAGTCATTGTTTTCTTAAATAATAAGAAAAACTTTTTAGTATTTAGTTAAATTGTGCTTAAAAAAAGTAAATTTGAATATCTATTCAAATCAAAATCAAATCTGACAGTGGGAAGATCAATATCTCACAATAGCAAAATTCTCATTTGATCCTTATTCAAAAAACAAGTAGGAGTATTACGTTAAAATGTATCAGTTTTTTGAAAAATCTAGAGCAAGTATTACAAATCTTAAAATTAAAAATATAAATTGTATGGTTTTTGAAAATTTAATTTCTTATTATTATTTTCCCAACATCATTCTAATGGACACAGGGAAGTGAGAGAGTAATCTTTCGATTCCAGGTTAGGGCGAATTTATACCTTTTGTAGAAGAATATTTGCTGTTGTAGTTTAGTATTGCTTTAAATTTCAATGGGTCAGGAAGGGCACATTAAAAGTTGCCCTTAAAGGGGCAGAGTTCATCACCCACTTAAAAATGCCTGGGAGAACACACACTATTCTGGCAGTTTTAAATGCTTGTTTTTGAAAATTTTATATCTTTTAGTCTATTATTGCTATTATCATATCTCTTTATTAATTCATTATCATTTTGTATGTTGGTAAATTTAGAAAAATTTTGTTGTATCACACTGACAATGTTTTCTTTAACCCTTTATGCCCCTACGAGACTCGGAAGTCCCGCTTATGTAATTTAGTATTAGGAATCCTAAATGGAGAATTCCATTCTGAAGCTTTTAAGTGCACTCCTTGTACTTCACTGAGAGGCCGACAGATGGCATTTGCGATCGGAACCAGTTTTCTTAAGGGTCCTTAGACCCCCGAGATTTTCAGTTTTTATACTCGATATCTATGTTATTTGATGTATTTTCAACTAAAAAACCTAAAAAATATACAAAAATTCATTGTTAATTTAATTTGGGTAATAAATGGTTAAATGGTTGTTATATTCTGTTTCTGCTATCCCCAATTTTTGCCACTGGAAACAATTTCTCGGATTTACGATTTTCTATTTTCTTTGGTAAGCTTTTCTTTTATAACTGGCTGTTAATTGACCAGTGAGATATAATATTTATGCCATAAATTTTGGTTTTCTAGTAATTCTGTGGTGGTTTTTCATGCATTTATCCTTTTCATTATATATCTGTATGCAGGGGTCTGGCCAGAGGAAATTCGGGTCCGTTAACGGACCCTTCACAAAAATACGATCAAGCAAAACGGACCCTTCACAAAATGCTAATCAAACAAACGTGCATTTCACACATGATTCATTCAAAAAGCAAATCTGAAATCAAAATAATGCCCAGCATATTTCTGTGTAAAAGCCCATAACTTTTGGGCCTTTTCTGAAGTTAAAGAAGGGAATCGTTTATCCGCCAACTTTGCGGAAAAAAAAAGTCGGCGCTTCCTGCCTGGCCCTGCGATGCTCGGGCAAGCAAAAATCTTTAGTGCAAAATGTAGCACTTTTTGTTGGTTTCTTTTAAAGAAATTAACAACTTAAAAAAGGTAGTTGTTTTGCTTTAATGGTTCTGCTTGTTTGTTTTATCATATGCAAATCAAAGTGGCTTGCTGTGATGTTGCTGTTATAGATTTCTCTGGAAGTGCAGAGTAAGGATTTTTCTCCCTGCTATGAACTTAGGCAGGGATTCAAGTGAAACAGCACTGCGATCAGGGTTGGCAAAAACCCAACCCACCCGGGTTTTTGTGGGGTTTTCTGGGTTTTTGCGGGTTTTTCTGGGTTTTTGTATTAAAATTTTACTTCTTATGCGGCTATTGATATATAATGTATGCATTCCTTCATATAAAAATATATTTATTAAGTTAAAGTTCTGAATTGCATTTAATCATTGTCAATCAATTAATAATTAATAATATCATCAACCGAATTGTAATATTTAATGTGTATATTTAAGAAGCTTTGGACAATGGTTTCAGCTATAAACTTTTATCACTTGTCTTTTACGAAATAAAAGAACTGTTGCAAATGGGCTTTCCTACAAATTCAGGAATATTTAAGGGGTGAAAGTTTCAAAAACTTAAATTTATACCATTAAAAAATTAAAACCATTTGCACTTGTTTATTAATAGAAATAATCATCTTTTCTCATTAAGTAGCCTGCTTCAATATCTAGTCATGTCATTTGCATGTTTTTTATGAGGCATATCTCAATGATAGGTGTGTTTCTGAGATAAGGGAAGTGTCTCCCCCCCCCCCCCTTCTTATTTTCAAAACCAAAACTGATTAATTTCAGATGGGGAGTGGGGACGCTTAATTGATTTTTTTTTGAAATAATCTTAAGAAAAAACTAGGTTAACATTAGAACTTTGCAAGAATTATAAATTTATTAATAAATGCTTGTCATAATATTTTAGTAGTAATAAACTGCGTGGGGACGCATTTAAGGGTCCTTAGACCCCCGAGATTTTCAGTTTTTATACTCGGTATCTATGTTATTTGATGTATTTTCAACTAAAAAACCTAAAAAATATACAAAAATTCATTGTTAATTTAATTTGGGTAATAAATGGTTAAATGGTTGTTATATTCTGTTTCTGCTATCCCCAATTTTTGCCACTGGAAACAATTTCTCGGATTTACGATTTTCTATTTTCTTTGGTAAGCTTTTCTTTTATGACTGGCTGTTAATTGACCAGTGAGATATAATATTTATGCCATAAATTTTGGTTTTCTAGTAATTCTGTGGTGGTTTTTCATGCATTTATCCTTTTCATTATATATCTGTATGCAGGGGTCTGGCCAGAGGAAATTCGGGTCCGTTAACGGACCCTTCACAAAAATACGATCAAGCAGAACGGACCCTTCACAAAATGCTAATCAAACAAACGTGCATTTCACACATGATTCATTCAAAAAGCAAATCTGAAATCAAAATAATGCCCAGCATATTTCTGTGTAAAAGCCCATAACTTTTGGGCCTTTTCTGAAGTTAAAGAAGGGAATCGTTTATCCGCCAACTTTGCGGGAAAAAAAAGTCGGCGCTTCCTGCCTGGCCCTGCGATGCTCGGGCAAGCAAAAATCTTTAGTGCAAAATGTAGCACTTTTTGTTGGTTTCTTTTAAAGAAATTAACAACTTAAAAAAGGTAGTTGTTTTGCTTTAATGGTTCTGCTTGTTTGTTTTATCATATGCAAATCAAAGTGGCTTGCTGTGATGTTGCTGTTATAGATTTCTCTGGAAGTGCAGAGTAAGGATTTTTCTCCCTGCTATGAACTTAGGCAGGGATTCAAGTGAAACAGCACTGCTATCAGGGTTGGCAAAAACCCGGGTTTTTCTACAAAAACCCAACCCACCCGGGTTTTTGTGGGTTTTTCTGGGTTTTTGCGGGTTTTTCTGGGTTTTTGTATTAAAATTTTACTTCTTATGCGGCTATTGATATATAATGTATGCATTCCTTCATATAAAAATATATTTATTAAGTTAAAGTTCTGAATTGCATTTAATCATTGTCAATCAATTAATAATTAATAATATCATCAACCGAATTGTAATATTTAATGTGTATATTTAAGAAGCTTTAGACAATGGTTTCAGCTATAAACTTTTATCACTTGTCTTTTACGAAATAAAAGAACTGTTGCAAATGGGCTTTCCTACAAATTCAGGAATATTTAAGGGGTGAAAGTTTCAAAAACTTAAATTTATACCATTAAAAAATTAAAACCATTTGCACTTGTTTATTAATAGAAATAATCATCTTTTCTCATTAAGTAGCCTGCTTCAATATCTAGTCATGTCATTTGCATGTTTTTTATGAGGCATATCTCAATGATAGGTGTGTTTCTGAGATAAGGGAAGTGTCTCCCCCCCCCCCCCCCTTCTTATTTTCAAAACCAAAACTGATTAATTTCAGATGGGGAGTGGGGACGCTTAATTGATTTTTTTTTGAAATAATCTTAAGAAAAAACTAGGTTAACATTAGAACTTTGCAAGAATTATAAATTTATTAATAAATGCTTGTCATAATATTTTAGTAGTAATAAACTGCGTGGGGACGCATTTAAGGGTCCTTAGACCCCCGAGATTTTCAGTTTTTATACTCGGTATCTATGTTATTTGATGTATTTTCAACTAAAAAACCTAAAAAATATACAAAAATTCATTGTTAATTTAATTTGGGTAATAAATGGTTAAATGGTTGTTATATTCTGTTTCTGCTATCCCCAATTTTTGCCACTGGAAACAATTTCTCGGATTTACGATTTTCTATTTTCTTTGGTAAGCTTTTCTTTTATGACTGGCTGTTAATTGACCAGTGAGATATAATATTTATGCCATAAATTTTGGTTTTCTAGTAATTCTGTGGTGGTTTTTCATGCATTTATCCTTTTCATTATATATCTGTATGCAGGGGTCTGGCCAGAGGAAATTCGGGTCCGTTAACGGACCCTTCACAAAAATACGATCAAGCAGAACGGACCCTTCACAAAATGCTAATCAAACAAACGTGCATTTCACACATGATTCATTCAAAAAGCAAATCTGAAATCAAAATAATGCCCAGCATATTTCTGTGTAAAAGCCCATAACTTTTGGGCCTTTTCTGAAGTTAAAGAAGGGAATCGTTTATCCGCCAACTTTGCGGGAAAAAAAAGTCGGCGCTTCCTGCCTGGCCCTGCGATGCTCGGGCAAGCAAAAATCTTTAGTGCAAAATGTAGCACTTTTTGTTGGTTTCTTTTAAAGAAATTAACAACTTAAAAAAGGTAGTTGTTTTGCTTTAATGGTTCTGCTTGTTTGTTTTATCATATGCAAATCAAAGTGGCTTGCTGTGATGTTGCTGTTATAGATTTCTCTGGAAGTGCAGAGTAAGGATTTTTCTCCCTGCTATGAACTTAGGCAGGGATTCAAGTGAAACAGCATTGCGATCAGGGTTGGCAAAAACCCGGGTTTTTCTACAAAAACCCAACCCACCCGGGTTTTTGTGGGGTTTTCTGGGTTTTTGCGGGTTTTTCTGGGTTTTTGTATTAAAATTTTACTTCTTATGCGGCTATTGATATATAATGTATGCATTCCTTCATATAAAAATATATTTATTAAGTTAAAGTTCTGAATTGCATTTAATCATTGTCAATCAATTAATAATTAATAATATCATCAACCGAATTGTAATATTTAATGTGTATATTTAAGAAGCTTTGGACAATGGTTTCAGCTATAAACTTTTATCACTTGTCTTTTACGAAATAAAAGAACTGTTGCAAATGGGCTTTCCTACAAATTCAGGAATATTTAAGGGGTGAAAGTTTCAAAAACTTAAATTTATACCATTAAAAAATTAAAACCATTTGCACTTGTTTATTAATAGAAATAATCATCTTTTCTCATTAAGTAGCCTGCTTCAATATCTAGTCATGTCATTTGCATGTTTTTTATGAGGCATATCTCAATGATAGGTGTGTTTCTGAGATAAGGGAAGTGTCTCCCCCCCCCCCTTCTTATTTTCAAAACCAAAACTGATTAATTTCAGATGGGGAGTGGGGACGCTTAATTGATTTTTTTTTGAAATAATCTTAAGAAAAAACTAGGTTAACATTAGAACTTTGCAAGAATTATAAATTTATTAATAAATGCTTGTCATAATATTTTAGTAGTAATAAACTGCGTGGGGACGCATTTTCTTTGTTTTTTTTAAATCAAAGAAAAGGTTTAGTGCTTAAAGTCAGTGGTATGGTACCTCTATAATATAGCACTTGAAAATCATCATATACTAAATGCAGTAGGGTTAGAAGAAATGAAGAGCAAAACTTTATTTTTCTTGCTCCAGAATAAAAGAAAAAATCGCAGTATTTTATCATTATTTGACTTCTGTGTTGAATCAAAATTATCATAAAACATTAATTAAGCAATTTTTTCCATCTACAAGAAGTTAATCAATGATGCATTTTCAATTTATTTTAAAATTTGAAATTTGCTATCAAAAAATAAATAAATAATAATAATAAGTATTTTGCAAAAAAAAAGTAGTATCATAGCTAGGAAAATTTTCTGGACGATGACTTGAAAATTGACAAAATAATAATTATTTTATAAAATAAATAATTACTCTAAGAAAAATTATCTCAAATAAACCTGATTTCTTACTTATTTTTTATGTATAATTTAGATGAGATATTATTATTGACTATATTTGTTGATAACTTAGAAATTAACAAAAACCCACTTTTGACAAAAACCCGGGTGGGTTTTTGTTGGTGGACCCGCCCAGAAAAACCCGGGCGGGTTTTTCTGGGCTGGGCCCACCTTTGCCAACCCTGACTGCGATCGCTTCGAATTGCAATCGCTACTGGAAGTGAATTACATTATCATCAACTTAACTTGGCATGACGTCACTACGAGTGGAGCCAATAAAAGCTCACAAGCACTCAGCAATCTCCTCTTATTCGCCAAGTAGGCTGTGACGTTTTATCTAGCTCGTTTTCCATAGGCAAACGTCACGCTGATGTCACGATGTTTTTATCAAGAAACATTCTAATGTAATTCATTTCCAGTAGCGATTGTAATTTGCGATGGCCTGTTTCACTTGAATCCCTGCCTAAAACATAAAGAAAATAATAATAATAGCAATTATCAGCGGAATGAACTTAGAACTGCAAACAGATAGCTGGGGTGGAGAAAAAATGGGATTGCTTCTGGGTAGAGCGATCAGCTATTTAAAATTAAAATTATCTCCATCTGACGTCTTTGGTGCGATGTTTTGACCTTATTTTGGCAGAAAATTGTCTGTTTTTTTTTTTTTTAAATTTCATTTATTTATTTATTTTTTAATGCTTACAAGGGTGGTGTTTTAGTTATATTCAGGAATTATTGTATTTTTGCGTCTTTTAATATTAGAAGTCTGGTATTGTTTGTTTTGCTATGTTTCCCTACCGTATTTTTTCCTCCGAATTTTTGACGAATATGTCGGTGATTATTAATGACATTCATCATATAAACCTGATGAAATGCAGCTCTAAAATGTTTGACTTTAATAAATTATTAAAAATCGTTTTTATATTTATGATGCTTTCATTTTGAAAAAAGCGATCTCTGCATCCGATATGGAAATCGAATTTTACTTACTTTTCAAGCTAATTACTCTTTATTAGGAGGCAAATAAATGAAAATTTGCGTTATTTTTTGCTCAGATCATTATTTTAAATTTTTTAAAGCAAAATTAACTGTTCTTTTATTAGTCTAAATGTTAAATGATCGCTCCATTTTAGTTTTGCATTAATTGTGGAAACAGACATTAATAATATGTTTACTATAGACCTTTGAAATGCAATTGTGAAGAAAATTCACCAAAAAAAATTATTTTATGTTCCGTTTTTATGCTTTTGATGTCACTTGAATGATCACTTTGAAAACTGCAATCTCTTTGCATCCACTACAGGAATCGGACTTTTCGCATTTTTGATATTTAATATGCTTTTTTTAAGAGGAAAATAAATGAAATTAATTTTTATTTTTTATTAAATTAAAAAAAAAAAAAAAAATTGCAATTTTTTTTTTTTTTTTTTCAAAATTGTTTGATTTTCACAAAATTGTTTGATTTTTCACAAAATTATTTAGTTTTTCACAAAAAACGGACCCTGTGAAAAATCCTGGACAGACCCCTGGTATGTATATATGTGTTATACATTCAAAGTAAAGTATGAAGCTTTTTCTTCTATTCATTATATATTTTAGGTGTCAAGAAAATCATTGTGTCAGGAACTAATATACAAACAAGCAAAGAAGCACTTCGCTTGACCAGGCTTTTTCCAGATTATATCTATTGTGCAGCAGGTAAATCTTTCTGGAAATTTGAATCTTCCCTAAACTTTAACACAACTATTCTCAAAATTTAATATATTAGTCCAAAAAAGAAACCTATTTGGAAAATTATGGTACCTTTTTATACGTTTCAGAAACTTGCCATTTTTAAAGTAAAATTAACTCAAATAAAGGAAAAATCATATTACATAATGCTCTTAGTGGTGGAACAAACATCTCAAACTTAATATGAAATCAAAAGATTTGAAAATCAAATATTGTTTTGGTTGCCATATTTTTCATAGGCTAAATCCAGACATATTAGTTAAGGATTCCGGCTGTTGTGCCGTGGTCTGAATGGCTTTAATCCATACGTTTCGATCGCAACTGCGGCGGTCATCTTCAGTGGGTGTCGTTGATTAATTTGGCGACTGATGCGAAATTTCGAACTGCTGCAAGATTTTAAATTGAAAACGTAGCGCCCTCTACCTTCCGGCTCGGAATTGACAGATGACCGGATGCCAAAGCTTGTTAACTTTTACTTCTTCCTCCTTCTTGTTAAAATTATTAAAGCCATTCAGACCACGGCACAACAGCCCGGAATCCTTAACTAATATTTACACCGGCCGTGAAAGCCTTCATTCTTACATAAATCCAGACATGTTCATAATAATTGGAGGGAGGGGGGAATGCGGGACTAGCATAATTCGTCTATTTTTATATTGCATAGAGCTTTAATCAACAAATGTTTGTGGTTTAAAATAATGTAAATGATCCTAAAATTTGAAAGATGGGCATAATCTTTAGAACTTCAATGCTAAAATGAAAATATTCCGATGCAAATTGTGACACAATATTTTATAAAGTATGAATGAAATTTATTAAAAAAAACATAATGCCTGTGTCGTTGCAAAAACTGAATCTTTCATTCAAAATAAAATATCATCAAAAATTCCATGCTTAATTTGTTGTGCCACATAAATCAGTTTAAAAATACCAAAAAATGTTCAGGCTACGTGGTTAATTACAATTATTTTTGCTCTTCGTATTTTAAAATTTAGAAATCATTTCCTATAATACAATGAGATCTTTTAAAAGTTACATATTGTATGTGTATCTTGTTTACTTCTCACCATTGACCTCATTATTTATCATCAATTTAAGACTTATGTTTGTTTTGTTTTTTTACTTCCCTAGGGGTTCATCCAAATGACGCAAAGACATGGGACGATGATGTTGAAAGTGCTTTACGAGAAATCATATCAAATCCAGAATGCAAAGCTATTGGTCAGTGTGGACTAGACTTTGCAAAAAGTATATCAGAACCACATGAGCAAAAAGATGTACTCAATAAACAGGTATTGTGTAATTTTAATAACAGGAATTTTCTGGTATCAAAATTGTAGCAATAGCAGAGTTAATTTGGAAAGGAAAACTAATTGATTCAAATTATAGAAAGCATTCAAACATTCAAGTTTCTTCGTAATCAAAGATAATTAAATTTATTTCAAGAAAAGGATATTCAAACATTAAAAATGCTTTTATTTTGTTATTTTCTCAAATTGCATTTAATTACAAATTATTCCATCAATAATTAATTGTAACTTTCAAATCCATTTTTTCATAGGTTTCTGCAGTAAATTATTTTTAATTTTTAATAATGTGGCAGATTATAACTTTAACTTTATAATATGTTTTAAAGATTTGGGGGTGTTCAACTTTCACTCCCAAAGATCATAGGATGCATTTATTTATTTATTTATTTTTTATTTTATTTTTTATTTATTTATTTTTTTTTTTTTTTTTTTTGAGTTATGAAAACAACCAGGATTTGTCAAATGAAGAAAATGGCCATAAGATTTCACTTAGCTTTGAATTATGATTGTACAAAAATTGTCTAAATTTTAAGAATATTCCTCAGCCTGATACAATCATGCCTTCTTTGTTTTTAAAGTTCATGTTATTAAATGCTTGAATTGTCTGAATCTCCTACCATGCAAAATGCTATAAATATAGTATGTTCTATGACAACAATATTTTGAAAATTTGTTTCTTGGTTGGCATTTGCAAATAAAAGTTGTTTTAGTTTTTGCACTTTGAATTGCCTGCTTAAACAGTCGTGGGGGTATCTTTCATTATTTCTTCTTCACCTTCATCACTCTCATCATAAGTAGGCATTAAATCCGATATTGAAGAATTTCGTAATGTGATTAGACAAATACATGTATCATCAACTTCTAGGAGACTTTCAAGAATAAGCATGTCAGCAGCTCTGATCCTCTGTTGTCATGAAGGAAAATTTGACGTTCAGAGAAAACTCCTCTAACAGACATAGGCAACAAGTCATAACAAAAGGAATACCAGGGAGGCTTCAAGCAGCTATAAAACAAATTTATCTTGAAAGAAAAGAAATCAAAAAATAAAAGTTTGCATGAGTGTTCTAAATGAAAAATTATTTTGATACTTTGCAGAAAAATGTACTCAGCAAAAAATCACCCAAAAGAATGACTTAAAGTTGGAAATGTTTCAACATTATTAGTATTGCCTTTTTGGAGAGCAGAGGAATATTGAAAATTGGTTCAGGAAAACCAGCAAATAAGAATAAGAAATGATAAAAAGGTATAGTTTTCAGCAAGGAGTCCAAAAAGAAGAGGTGATCTATAAGGGGAGTAAACGGGTTAAAGAGTGGGCGGTAACGGGTTAAACTGTTGCCTGATGGTAATTATCTAGTTTTTCAGAAATTTATTCTTGAATTTAACAAAAGATATCTTTCTTTAATAGGTACAATTGGCAATTGAATTAAAAAAGCCAATTCTCATTTGTGAAAAAGATGCCCACAGCGATTTAGTTGAAATCCTGAAAAGTAATGTGCCTTGCCTGCCAGAAATTGTGATACATTCATTTAGTGGGAACGTTGAAGAGTTGCAAACATATCTCTCCCTAGGTTGTTACATTGGATTAAATGGTGAGAAAAAGTAATATATATGTCTATATATATTGTTGAACAAAGTATTATTGATCTTATTATTATTTCAAAAGAAAGTAGAATTTTAAAATTTGGGAAAAGTCTAAATTTTCAGGTTATTTAAATATAATACTTGATTTTTGTTTTTCATTTTAAAGATGCTTAACTTTTATACCACATAGTGCACTTTTTTTTACACTTGATAAAACTATGAATATGCAGTCTTATGACATTTCTTCAGCGCCTGCGCTAAAACATAATATTGAAGTAAATTTCACTATAAATACTCAACAAATTTTGCTGATAAGTATTCTACTAAGAATTTGGGGTACAAAAGTGAAACTTTGTGGGTTGGTACTAGTTAATCTTATTCCTATTTGCTTTAATACAAAATTATTTTCTAATAAAATTTAGCCATAGTTGAGGAAAGGATGTAATTTTTTATGGTTAAAAAGTTAAACATAGATTTTACTGTTTTAAATCTCCTCTAAATTATGATCTGTCTTCATTGATTGTAAATAATTTCCTCTATCATTGATTTATAAGTACTTTTATTTTATTTTATTTATTTTTTCAATGACTAGTATTTAAATACAATAAATGTGAAACATTGAAATGTTAATTGAATTTGATGATATTCAAAAGAATAAACTCAATGATAAATGTTACTTGTTGCAGTTATCATTTAAGATATAAAATATAAGCATTTTGTGTATGTTTTAAAAGTATTTTTGAAGACCATTTCAACAGTTATACATCTAGGGATTTTTCGCTTCTGATATTGAAAAGCACAGAAACCTAAAAATTGAAAGCGGATTTCCGAGTCGTTTATAGCTAAATATTGTTGAAACACTGGTCACAAATTTAAATTTTCAAAATCAAAAATTATTTGTGGATGATCCACTGTGTTGAAGAGCGAAATATTTTCGAAGTTAAACAATTGGTTAATCTTGTGCTGTTCACCTTTCCAAGCTATATATATATATGTATATATACAGGGTGTCCACTCCAATCGTGGACCAATAGCTAATTTCTAAACCGTTAGAGATACGCATATAGTTTATTTAGGAAAAAATCTCCAAATTATGAAAGGAATTTTTGGTCTATTCAATGTTTTTCAAAAAATCAAATTTTGAAAGAGTTACGAAATTTAAATTTTTATACAGCCCCCCAGTCCTATCAATCATATTTAGTAAAACATTCTTGACACTGTAACGTTTAAAACTAAAAAAAAATCACTCCTCTACCACAAAAATTGACCGAGTTATGACGTTTTGAAAAATCAAGATTTTGCATTATTTCATGACGTCATCGAGAGATCACTTAAGGGACCGTATGCGAAATCCTTCAAAATCTTGATTTTTCAAAACGTCATAACTCGGTCAATTTTTGTGGTAGAAGAGTGATTTTTTTTTAGTTTTAAACGTTACAGTGTCAAGAATGTTTTACTAAATATGATTGATAGGACTGGGGGGCTGTATAAAAATTTAAATTTCGTAACTCTTTCAAAATTTGATTTTTTGAAAAACATTGAATGGACCCAAAATTCCTTTCGTAATTTGGAGATTTTTTCCTAAATAAACTCTATGCTTATCTCTAACGGTTTAGAAATTAGCTATTGGTCCACGATTGGAAAGGACACCCTGTATATATATATATATATATATATATGTATGTATACACGTATAAATGTATATTTTTTGTACATAAAAGTTGAATTACTAGTTTTGTAAAAGCACATGTATTTGAAAATATTTCCAAAAGTATCATTCTTTCAGGGATGAAAATCTTCCGCAGATCCGCGATTTTCCGCTTTTTGTATTTTTTCTTTCTTTCCGCGATCAAAAAATTAATGGTGCATCAAGGTTAGAAAAAAATAAAAGTGCATCCAGTAATAAAATGAAGCTTAAAATAAGTTGATTTTAAGTAGTAGAGGTTGAAATAATTTCCAACTTCCAAAATAATGCAAATGTTTTTAGGATGCAGCAGAATTGAAATCTCAAGGATGACCTGCGATTATCGGCGAATTATGTACTCTATTTTGGCATGCTGCCAAAAAACATAAGTTTCCATTTTAAGAGGTAGAAATGAAGAAAGTACAGGAAAATATTCAAGATCTTTGTCGAAAAATTGGGAAAATTATTTTGATCTTTAAAATTATCTAACTAACTAAAGACCATGCACTATCAATTAGAGAATTTATTTCGTGTGGTATGAATATCTTATTCATAAAAAACTGCAGTCCCCACCCCCTTTTTTTCTGTAATGTTATGAATGAATAGTGAATGAGTAATTAAGAGCTTTTAAATATATTTAATTTAAATTTCAGGGCACAAATTAAGAGGAAATCCTGCCTGTCTAATTTCGCAGAATATGGGGGGAGGGGGTCTATCCTAATTTTAAGCCACGCAATTTTTCCTCTTTTTTGACTTAGAACTGTTTTCATCCATGATTCTTTGCAGTTCAACAATGTTCAGTTATCAGCATAAAAATTGTATGACTAAGATTGTATATCAGTGTACAGATATTGATATGCCCTATTATAAATCTTTAAATAATTTCTTCAATATTTACCTGAGCATACATAACCAGTAACATTACAACAATTTTGCATTACCTCGACTGTTTTCACTTCTTTTTTTTTTTTTCTTCTTTTTAAAATTATCTAAAATGTGCTCCCACTATTTGCTCTTGATATGTAAATGCGTTCTTCTCAACGGATACGTTATTTGATAGTATATGTATGTTTGAAAAATAAAATGCATCAAATTGTCAATTGAAAATGTTCAGCGGGTCACATAATTACAGAAAAACTTACTATGCAAGAAAGAAATAGGAATAATAAATGGCTAGATACAATGTAAAAATTTTAGCTGTCCATTTCTTATTTTTCTTTTTTTCCCCTTCCAGCGAATGATAAAATTTATATTTTGTGTTTTAATTCATAACTTAGGTATAAGTTTCACAGCTCTATTTTGAAATTACTATCACATGGATATTAACTGTTTAGCATTTCAAAGCTGCTAGTTTCTCAATTCACTCTACTAATACTCCACTGATTATCAACATTTTTTCTTGACCATAATTTTTTTTTTATCATCATAAATACTAAGTTCTCATACTTTTAATTGCTGTCTTTTATTATTATTAGAATTATGTTTGCTCTCTTTCTGTTCATGATTTTAAGACGTGGCTTTTCTTAAAATGCGGTTAAAATATTTATACGTTGAAAGCTATTATTTTATTACATTTAATCAAGTTAGCATAATAATCAAATAACCTATTCTCCATAGGCTCAATTTGGAAAGATAAATCAGAAGATGGACTGAAAAAGATTTTAGAAGATCGCTTGATTCCCGTGGATCATTTACTTGTTGAGAGTGATGCTCCTTTTATGTATCCAAATACAAGAGCAAGCCAAATACCTACTACCATCAAAGAAAAACTTACGGAAAAATCTCTCAGTTTTTTACAAAGATACTGTACGTTTCAGCGAAACGAGCCTTGTTCTTTGCCAGTCTGCATTGAAATGATTGCAGAATATTACAAAATGAAGCCAGAAGAGTTGGCCTTACAGACAACTTACAGTGCCTTAAAACTTTTTGGCTTGGATTAAATGCTCGTCCTTTCAAAATCAAAAAAATTTGCCAAATGTTTTTGAGATCTATATTTTTAGATTATAGTATATATAAGTTATTAATGAGATATTTAATATTTTATAACATTTATTACTTGTTGCTAGAATGTTTGTTACGTTTAGTTTAGTATTTTAGTGCCTTATGATGAGCATTTTATTAGTGCTGGCATTGTTGTGCAGCTACATATTTATGGGATAAATGAAACCTTATACATGATTAACCTACTATTTAAAGCATTGTAACATGCTTAAAAAGAATGTTAAATTTTTGTAATAACTTGCCCCACATCAGAAAAGTTATTTTATATGTATATTTTTGTTATGTTAGAAAACATAGTGAGGGGGAAGGCAAAAATATTTCCAAATAATCATCTTACTGGCATGCATAAAAGTATGCATGAGTATTTGTTTCTGAATTATGATTTAATCTGATTAAAGTATTACTTTTGATGAAATATAATTACTCATGACTTTTTAAAAGGTTTGTTTTAGTGTATGTTTAAAACGTTGCATTTACAACATGCATCTCTGTGATAGGAATTGTAGAAGTTGTGACTAATTAGAGTCTAGCGGCTAATATATTAACATCATTAGCCTAAAAACATCTTTATTGTGCATTTATATTCTTCTCCGTCTGTGGTGCAGAGAATGGAATCTAATACATTTAAGTGCATAAATATACCTTATGTTTACTACACGTATATGTAAAAAGTTGGCTTCTCCATATTTTTGTTATTGCCAAACAGTTATTTATGCTTTTTTTCTAGCCACTGTTTTCAAATTTTACAATTAAAATTAAAACTTGGTATGTTTTCAACTTTAAATTGTTTTATATAGTTGTTGTTGTTGTTGTCTTGTGCCAGCTAGGCTGGCAATATGGGGTGTGCAGCTTCACGTTTCCAACTGTACCGTAATATTGTGTGAAGTCGTACTTCCACAGTACTCTCATGTCATAAGGGCCCATTTATGGGGTAGGCAACCATTCACAGTACAACAACACATTCACACAAAGAAAGGACAAGGACAGGAGAGAAAACGTGCATCCATGCCCGAGCATGGGATTCGAACCCGAAACCTCCCCATCCAATCAGACTTCTATGGCCATTAGACAAGGTGGCCAGTAGTTTAAACTATTTAAGCATTCAAAGTAATTCAGAAGACTATATTGCCATATAGCTATACCCTGCTTATATTAAATTTAAATTTTTCTAATAGCTGTTGTTAGCTGCATTTCTTTTTGAAATAACTCTTATTATTTACAAATTTAGTTTATATTGAATATGTGGTTTTTTTTTTTTTTACTACTTAATTTTAAGTTGTGTTCTTTTGTTTTTCATTTCACTGAGATTGATTTACCTAATAATATTGTTTTAGATCCTATGAACTATGAGCCCTCCACTCTCCTTTTGCAGACAAAGTTCTATTTAATTTACTGCAATAACAAATGAAAAATTTACTACACGTCATGTCAATCCCTCTTTTTCAAACCAACTTACTTTATCAATTCTCTCTTGAACCTCATTCTAATTCCAAGCAGGCAATGAATAAAAGAAACGTACCAGAAAACAATAGTAAAGCAATGTATTTTTGCTTCATTTTGGTAAAAATAATTGTTGTAACTTGATTCATGCATTTAATGGAGTAACCATATAGTTATTTAGTTAATTATCTCACAATCACCTATTTTTTTTATTTGCTTTGTTTTCAAAAATGTAATCATTTCTTGTATGGTTATAAATTACAATACATTTACTTAAAAGCATTTTAATTGCACTTTCTTCTGAACTCTCACATTTTGTTATGCTGGCACATTAACTAAAAATAATTTTGTTATAGTTAAGTATATGTATGTTAGTCAGGTCAAGTAAATGCTGAAGGCAAACAGTATATTTCATACTATTTCATAATTTTGTAAAAATAGAGTTGAATAAGGTAAATTACTAGTTTTATTGGTACTGCCTGCAAAAAATTAATATTTTTAATTTAATTTATTAGATATCTACAATCATAAGTCTATGTCAACAATGAGACAGTGCCAAAATCATTTTATTTCATCATTTTAGCTTCAAAAGCCGGGCCACACAGCAAGTAGTTACAGTAACTACTATAATGGTTCATTTTACCCTTTTATTTCTAATGTTGTAAATTGGTATTACACTGCTTTTATTAATGATTTTGCATTTATTCCTTCTAAATATATTCGTTCATAATAAAATTGTTTATATTTTTATTTAAGTTAATGCTGTTTTTTTATTTGTTATCATTGTTTGGTATTAAATTGTAAAATATGGCAATAAAGCAATTATGTTTTTGGTTCTGTTTTGAAAAATATATAATGCAGTTGAATCTCTTTAGTTGGTACACGCTTATAACGAATTGCTGCTAAGAACTGCATTTTTTATCTCTACCTTATGATTTGTAATGTATTGTTCTTCAGATAAGACAAAATACGGCGGTTAAGATGAACTGATTGTAAAGGTTCCTTAGAATTTGTTTTAACGAGGTCTGACTGTACCAACATTAAGTATTTCAGTATATGGCCTTTTTAAAGGAACCCAGCACCAGAATTATTATTTTTGGCCAGGTGTTGTAATCACTAATGAATGTGTTTAAGTGGTATCTGGCATTCATGTGTATTGTGCATATTAACTAAGTTCAGTTCAAATGTCAGTGCAATGTTCAGTTCAGTCATGAGAGCAGAGGAGGTCATACTATATAATTCTGTTATGTAAAAATACCATTTTGTATTCATGTTGAATGCATGAGAATTGTCAAATAGATTTCTGACAACTTCCAAGGTATTATATCTTCTAAACTAAATGAAGAAAAGGTATTTGAAAATGTCAAAATTTGCAAATTGCCCCTAACATAGGTTAATTTTTACTTTGAAAATGTATATTAATATTTTTTTCTTAATCAAAAGAAAATAAAATAATATTTTTAGAGACGTCTTTTGTTTTAGATTTAATACATGTTTTACAGCTTTTAAAATAAATATTTTTAAAAATATAAAAAAGCATTGAGCTACAAGGGAAAAGGATGTCTTTTTATTGAAATTGTTTAGGACCTTCTTCTTTAAAAAAATATAATGAACTAATCAGACATTTTTTTTCATTCAATTGAAACAAATCCACAATCTCATGAAACATTCATCTGCATATATTTTCAAGCCTGCTGTTTCAACTGCAAAGTACCAGGGTCCATAAGGATGTGAACCTGTTTTTGCAATAATAACAATCATTTCATCCAAAAAATATATCTCAATCTAGAAATTCATACCTTACCAAAAAAAATCCGTAAGAATAACTTCATTTTGTTCCTCAACAGGCAGAGAACAGGTATTTAACTATGGATCAAACATGAACAATGCCATGAAATGAGTAAAATACTGAATCTTACATGAAATCTACATACTCTCTTTTCATGTTGCTGAGCTCCTTCGCCGATTCTAATTATATTAAATGCTAAAAAGATGTGTCCTTAAATTATGACTTGTTTTGTTTTTGCGTCAGCATTATTCTTGCGCTCTTCCAGATGGCCAAAAAAGGTGAATATAATTTTAATGCTATTATCAAAAATGTGCTCGAGTTGCATTAATGCTATTCGCCTATCTTGTTGCACTGTTCAATGAAGTCTGGTGGCCTGTTAAAAACACTTGATTGTCCAAGTAAAGGAGTTTCATCAAAATCGACTGACAAATATGCCCGTGAAACAAAATCATAAACCCTAAAGTGGTCATGTCACAAAAAATCCTGTTCTGTGATATATGGTGTGGGTAAATGATATTTACATTGTGGCTGCTTAAAGGATTAAAATTGTTCCAGTTAATTTGCGAGTTTATGATACTTTTTTAGCTAATAATGAAAGCAACAAAAATATAGCACTTGGATTTTCACTTTGGTCTAGTCAATTTATTATGGTATACTATTGTGAGACAGAGTAGTATTTACACCAATATTTCAGACATTTTTAGATTCCATACTAGGGAAATATTCGAATTTGACGTTTTTCCCGTGTTTTATTTTCAGGTAAAAACAAATAACAGGGGTGATTATTTTCCGGTATTTTACCGGATTTCCGGTATTTTCATGATCGATATTTCCAGTATTTTCATGTTTGAAAATACAGAATATAAAATATTTTTAATTATACTTTTATCTCCCCACCTCCGGAATTTTTTCTCTTTTTTGAAATTTCGATGATTTTTCCGATAATTATTAACAATATTCATCAAATAGAAATGTTTAGATGCCATTCTATTTTTTTACTTTGATAAATTATTTTATTTGCACCATGCAATGTTACCACCCTTAAATAATTCATACTGATAGAGATATTTAATTTTATTCATGGAAAATAAAGAAATAATTGTATTGTTACATTTTTATGTACACCGAAAGCAATATTACAATAAATATTGTAAAACACGAAAAACAGACAAGTCAAAAGTTTGCAACATCAAAGAATGTTAAGTTTACATATATATAATCGATTGAAAAAAACTTGTATTCACCTTCACTTAATATAGCATGACTAGATGCCATTAGTGCTTAATGTCTGCTAACTATTGAAACCAATGTTACAATTAAATGGATTGTAAAAACATCTACTGATATTTATTACATTGTTAACATACGATGACAATCGTTTTCCTAATCTACTATAAAAATATTCATACATGTGAATAGATTTATTTCTTAGTCTGGAAACTATTTAGCATGATATCAAAGTTTTATATGCAATTGGAAACTAGATATAGACATTTCATGAAATAAAATTTAGATTTCAATAACGACCCTATACTTTATGACAGTATACAGAACTGTAAGACAGGATAATCAACTTGCTTTTAATGTTATGTTCCTGTTCTGAAGACTTATTTTATAAGGAAGTTGCTGTTGTTCAAATTGCTTGAGAAAGTTCGAAAAATAAATTACTTACATAAAATTTTTAACAAAATAATTTTGCATAAATGCATGTAATATATGCATTTGATTTGTTTTTAAAAATATCTTTCAAAAGTACTGCAATACTTAAAATAAATAAAGTACTAACAAAATTTTCACGTTATTACATAGATGTGGAGATAGTAATTTGAATAGATTCATACTATTTAAGAAATTTCTGCATTTCAAACTATTGTTTTACCTCTCCTATATATTTATAAAACAGGCTATCCTTTCGAAACACATTGAAGTCAAACAAACTAAACTACACCATAGAAATATTTATTACAATATTTTTGAGCCAAGTATACACAAAAGGAGAAAAAAATGATTTCAGAATTATTAGACAGTCTGCAGAGATGTCAGGCATAAAGTTCCATTTCCACAAAAAATTCAATCTGCAAACAATCTTAATAATTAGGATGAATGAGCTTGGAGTCAGTAGCTTTCATAATACAACTGCTTTAATAAATAATTTCAGGCAATGAAACCCATAGGACTTTTGACATTGGAGAACATCACAGATATAATAACATGTTTGTGGAGGAAAAAGCTGCCATGTTGTAGCAAATAGTATAATTCTATGCACTTCAAATTTAAAGTCGCTAATTTTGCACAATTTCTGTACACTTTAATGTAAACATTTATATACATTGAACAAAATCAAATGCTGAATTTTATTCATATTGGAATTTAATTACAATATAACCTTCCCGCACTAACAGCTTTTTTCCTTGCTATACATATATTTCAAAATATTTTATTTTATCCAAAAATGCCTAAATTCGTATTGAAATTGTAATACACTGCATTATGCAGAACCACTATTATTATACATAGTAGTCCAATAAATGCACAGATTATGCACTTATTTTCAAAAATATCTTTAACTTACACTTCTCCCCTTTTTTTTCAACCAAATGATATACATACAGGAACATAATACAAATTTCAGCCAGCAAAACACGAGACTGGAACTAGCAAATGAATACAGACAAAATATAAAAAATAATTTCAGTCTTAAGAGCTCTGCTTAGCAAATTAAAAGTACTGATGTTCAAATCCTCTCATTGTGTTTAAAAAAAAAAAAACTATTTACTTGAAGTAACATAAAAATAAGATCTCAAAGTTTATATAAAACAATGTACACAAACAAATATTTAATATGCAAATGAATGAAATACAAAAGATATGAAAATATATTTACATAAAGACAATCATACATAGATAGCGAATTTTCAGAAAAATATACAATACAACATGCATAGAACAAAAATATGAATATGAATGCATAATACTCAGACAATGACGTTACCTTACAGCAAATAAAAGTTTTAGTAGCAAATAAAAATGCTTGTACTAAGTTTTTGTGCAAAATATGTTTTAAAAGTTAAAGAAGGAAAAAATTTAAAAAGGATTGTTTTCATACATTAAAATGCAACAATCTGCATCCTAAAATACATAGATTCATTTGTTGCACTATCTAATTCTTTTCAAGCAAATGATTTAACTATAAAATTTTCAAAAATTATTTCAAAATAACTCGGTTAGACTTTTTTTTTTTTGCATTTGTTAAATATATATATTATATGTATATTATTTGTACCAAAAAATTCAATTATATTTGGTAACATTACAATAATAAAGTTATTAATTTAAATTGGTTTAGTTAGTATAAAATTTAAAGATATTATTGTACATAGAACTTGCAAGAATGGGCATTTCAGTTTCTATGCTGGCAGTGCTAAATGTTGCTAAATACATTAATTGAAAATTAATTAAAAGAAAAACTGATAATTAAAATTCTAAGCAATAAAATTAAACATTTACAAAGTATGAAACACATTTTTGTGTATTTATTTTTTTTTAATTGAAAATTTAGAAAGTAATTTATCAGTAACTATTAGCTTTCTATGATGATACTTTTTTTTTTTTTTTTTGCCGTTCATGATGCAATGACATATTTAATGGTTTAAAAAAATAAGATCAATTAGTAAAATTCTAAATTTCCACAAATTGAAAACGAATATGATCTAAATGCCTCAAAAATAAAATATGTGTAAATCAAAATATAAGATATGTAACTTGTAGTTTTAAAAATGCTTTGTAATGTATAAAAAATGCTTCATTAATTTTGCTACTATATTTATATTTGGAGGCAATAAGTTAATAATCTTTTCAGATTTGTACAGTAAATGTATTTCATTAGAAATAAAATATTTTGTTGTCAATGGGGCTTGATAAAAAGTACTTTGTAAAAATGGCATATCAGCTGATATGATCTTGAATTTTTATTACAACTTTTTTGTGATAGCAATTTTTGTTTCAATTTTATCAATGCAGTTTTCCATGCTTCAAAAAGTGTAATGATGCCACAAGACAAACTAAAATTTACATGCCAATGTATCAATCTATTACAAATGTTATGCATGATGAAAAAGTTCCACATCAGAGAAGTTCTTTTCTTCAAAGTGAAAATGATTTTTCCACCAGAATTCATTTTTATTCCCAAGTTAAAATAAGCGTAAGAATGCTATTGAGAAAGCGAGTACTATCGATGAAGCGATCATACTAGAAGCACTAGCGATCACTGATGCAACCTCCAGTGAATGAGTCTTATATTTCACTGTGTCTGAAAAATGGCCGTATCCAGCAAGATTTTTTGCTGAAGCTCGGAGGAGATATTCAGTATTAAAACTCAAGTTTTTCAGCACAAGAGGTTCCTCTGAAAGAGAATGAAAACCATCTGTAAGTAAAGAAATCCAACATAATACAATAAATTTTTATTAACTAAAGATATAAAATTACTGATTGAACTTAAGAACATGTCCCAAATGAATGCAAAACTATTTAAAAAGAAACGCAAACACAGTTTTTTTTTTCCTTTTTTGTTCTAGCTTTGGTTACTAGTTTTTAAGCATCAATGTTAAAATAGGCAATAACTACAACAGTTTCCCTACATTTCTCTTTGTTTCTTATTTGAAAAGAAAAAACTAACAAACATTCATTCAAATCCACACTGAGAACGGAATCTCTACAAAAACAAAATGAACTTTACACATTTGACATTTATCATTTTTTAAGTGACTTAATTTATAATTATTTTCCTCCAATATAAAAACCTCAATCTTTTGACTGTAGGAGTTAAAAGTTGTAAGCATTTGAATTACCAAAATTGATTATAGGCAGCAGGAACTAATTAAAAAAGCAAATTATCCTGAAAGAAAAACATTGCATCCGAGAGAAACAAAAATTAATAACTAAAAAAATCTCACAAACCATTTTTAATTGATTTTGAAATCCAACTATCAAACTGTTAATTTAATCAGCACTCAAAGTAAGTAATTAATCTAAAGAATTTTATTAAGTAATTTTGTATTTATACTTTTAAATCTTTGACACATACCAAGGTCAAAGTCTTGCATCAATGGATTTTCCCATGCGTCTGTTGCTAAGATATATTCTACTCTAAATCCATTAATGGGGAATTCAGGGTTTTTTGTGTCTTTCTCAGCAGGAACAATTTTTAATTTCACGACTCCTTGGTCTTCCCCAATCACAGACAATTCAGGAGGTGCAGGTGATTCTAAAGAAATCAAAACCAAGAATTCAATACAAAGCACATTTTAAATGATTTGCATTAAGCTATCAACGTGTTACACTCATGCCTCTGTCAAAAGTTAAAAGGTAAAAAGTTCATATTTCTTTTGAAGTATTAGCAGTTCTTACTATCTATTTCTATTTTAACTACAGCACATTCAAAATGACTCTTAGTCAGTTGATGGGAAAGTTTTTCAAAAAATGCTTCCAACTCTTTAGTCCCAAATTTGTTCATATTCACACATATTTGAGATTGATTGGTTTTGCTGTCAGTATATTCTGGTATTTGTAAAGTTTCTATTGTCGAAAAAAATGCAAATTGCTACTTAGATTCCCCTCATTTACTTCAAGTAAATTCAAATGTAATGAAAAAACTTCAAATTCATACACTGAGTAGTTTTGCATTCTTGTAATAAATACATACTGAAACAATAGTAGTTTTACGGCTATCCAGAATTTTTAAGGATCTCTGGAAATTATTATAGAATGTTAGTTCTTCATTTTGCTCGCTCAAATTGTAAAAGTTAAAAGAAAGGGTAGTTTTTCAAAAGATGGTAGCATCAAAGTACTATCACTGTTAACTATTAATTAACACATTAAAAGGGTTTAAAAATTAAATGGATTTTTAAGAATAAGCATCACATCTCTTTCATAAATACTATTTTAAAATGTTCACCGTTTTTGTCCCACACAAAAAAAAGTAAGAGAGAGAGAGAGAGTTGCTACTGATATAAGTTCAACACAAACAACAAAGTATGGAAAATAAACTCATGTTAACCTTGAAAATAAGAAAAGAGTTCGAAAAATAGCTAATAAGAGTAAAGCTGTTTAGGAAATCTGTTCCCCTCACAAGCAAGAAGAAACAAACAAAACGACTTCAAATAAATAGAAGCTAAGGCCAGGCTTTTGTATGGGCAACGGATACATAGTACAAGTACAAGACATGAAAAGACTTAACTGCAGCGCAAACAAAAATTTCAAGAAAAAGATCACTATTTTCATTTAAAATATGCTTTATTTTAATAATACTATACCTCCTTCTCGAATTTCAAAAATCACTTCTTTGCTTCCAAGAGCATTGCTTGCCCTGCAGATGTATTCACCAAGATCCTCCTCTGTTTTAACTGGTACCTTAAAAAGCATTTGAAATGTTATTGTTTAAGATATTTTAAAATTATATTCAACGCTACTTGGTTTGGGGCAAACACGCAAAAAGAAAAGATGGTTTGAAACCAATTTATATTAATTCATTTGCATTATTGTCACAATAAAGAACCAAATATTTTGAGGGTACCCCCACCTACAGCACTGATTATATTTAAATGTAACTTCTTTGTGTAACAAATGTACTAATTTTCTAAAGTTAGGCAAATATTAAAGTATATTTTTACAAGTATAAAATGTTCTAAACCAGTTGTTCTCAACCTTTTATACACTGCAGCCTGTTTAGACATTGAAGTGAAGTCACCCCTCCCCACTCAACATCATCTGTAATCAATACAAGTATTTCAATTGATAAATCTGAATTTAAAACTCAAGCAGGTCACCAAACAAAAATATAGATAAGTTGTACAAAATTTAGCATTAATACACACATTTTTTTTTTTTTTGAACATATTATTATTTGAGCATGTGTATTCAAAGAAATTAAAAACTAAATGCAAATTAATTTGAAATAATCTAGGTGAGGATGGTATGTTTTACCAGTAACTTTAACAACAGAGAGCTGCCACTGCTTGTCACTGATGAGCTTTGATCATCAGATTGTAAATGGCACAAAAATACTTCAAATTACTTTTAATGCCTTGCTCGATGCTTTGACTTTAAGCTACTATTCAAAATTTAGATTCATAGAGATGTGTGGATGAAAACTACACTGCCCCTCCCCCCACCTGTAGAAAAAAAAAGATAATACGTACATTGAAAATACTTACATGGGACAAGAAAATTGAGAAAATTATAGATGATTTTACTTTTTTGCTTAATTGATTTAAAACATTCAAGCCTCCCCTGGAAATCTTCTACCCTCCCTTAGGGGGCTTGCACCTTAGGTTAGGAACCCCTGTTCTATCAGTAATGTAGTCAAAGGAATGAGACATCCCCATTGTTCATATAAAAGGTTTAAGATATAAGTAACATACATTTAGTTATTTGGACTAATAGGATTATTATTTTGATATATTTCATATAAATATCATGATGTATATCCCAATATTTATTATATTATACATCTATCAATACTAAGAAAAATACTCTATCAAACTGTTTTGCAAAAGGACACATTATTCTGTACTGAAAATGCATTAAAGCATACACAATGATACTTACCAAGAAAGTACTGTGATTTCCAGATCCGTATATTAAAAAGCCACCGGATCCATTATTGATGATCATGTCATCGCGTAACCATTGGAAGAGGGGAAGGGGCTCAGATATTACTGCACAGTTAAGATATTTAGTAGAACCCAATTCAGTGTAGGTGACTACTCTTTGATCTCCTATCACTTCAGGGCTATCTATAATCAGAGTACAGAAAAATTCATTTTTCAGTTGTGTAAAAAGTAATCCACTTTTTAGAAAAGAGTTTAACAATAGAGAAATTTTTCCAAAGTAAAATGATACAAGTGCACAGGTGGTGATATGATATGGAACTCACAATGCAAGCGGGTCCTGGTACTCAAGAGGAACCAACCAAAAATCAAGATTTGAGATTTTATATTTTATATTTTGAAGGGGAATACTTCAAACATTTTGCAGTAAAGCCTTTAAATTGTAGGTGCTGCGACAGGATAAGTAAATAAACTTTAATACAAAAATAGCAAAATTACGTATTCTTCATCTTTTAGTAAAATTAAATAATCTTCTTTTGGGAAAGTCACTTACAGAATGATCCAAAAACCGGCGTACTTCCTTGTAATAAAATTTAAAAGCAAGGTATAAAAAATGGAAAATATTTAGATAATGTTAGAAGAAATAACTTCCTCATTTCAGTTTATATTTTAACTTAATCAACTACTCAGCAAAACAGGTAATATAAATAAAGGAGGAAAAAATATATGAAACACATGAGATAAAATGTTTAAACAAAGCATTAAAAATATTTTTAAAATAATGTGTATCTTTTATCTTCCATAAACTGAAAAAATTATTGATAAGACAAATAGCGGTGGAGATAGAAGAGAAAAATTAAATTAAAATATAGAAATAAAAGCGCACACCCTTTTTCAGAACATTTATGCTATAAATTTAAAATAAACTTACATTGTACTTTTAAAGTAATGTCCAAATCTTTGACTTGTGTGGCTAAAGGTGTTATGACAAACGCTTTGCACTTGTAATCACCAGCATCACTTCGAGTGAGGTTGTGAATTAATAGGCTGTGATTCTCTTGACGTTTAAACTTAGGACCTGAAATATATTACTTATTACATAAACTACAAACACAGAGTAGAAAAAAAAGAGAACTTAAGAATATTTTTATATTTCACAAAAATAATAATAATAATAACTCTTACAAAATACACAACTTTAGAATATATTTACATTTTATACCTTACATGCAAGAACATTATTGCTAAAGAGGCTATATTTGTTTAGCTTTTTTTAGTTATAATCTAATCATAACAGGATTTTTTTTAATTAATTTATTTGTTTATTTATTAATTTATTTTTATTTCATTTATTTATTTATTTTGTGATATTTGAGCTAAGGTGTTTCAATAATCAGTTTCATTGATGCAGAGCAAAAATTCCCATCCCAAAAACATGAGAATAGGAGATTATCACAATAAAACATGATGATATTTCTTTTGATTAGCTCAAACATTATTCAGGAGTTTAACTTATTGATATGAACCTTGGGGTTAGTTATATTCAAGTGTTCATCCAAACTGTATAAAATGTATGTAGATCGGAAAAGCAGAGTACATTTTCTCTTACCATTATCTATTTTGCTTCCTCTAAAGTACCAGTTCACTACCGGTTTGGGGTCAGCTCTTACATTACAAACAAGCATTGCTGTGTCACCTTCTGGTGCATGTTGTTCTTTGGGAGTGTCACTAAAACTAATGGAACCTATAATATTAAAAAGAAAATAAATAAGTTAAAGAAACACGCGTTTTCAAGGGGAAAAAATAACAAATAGTATATTTAGCATGAAATTCCAGCTTAGGGGGCTGTCCACAAATACAGTTGAACCTCGTTAATCCGAACACGCTTAAGACGAATTACTGCTAATAAAAAAAATTACATTGCCGATTCCGTTTCGTTGTTTGTTGTACCTCGGATCAGATGAGCTACGATTTAGACAAATTAATTTTATAAGTCCCTCGAAGTTGGACTTCATCTTAGCGAGGTTCGACAGTATTTCAGGAAGCTTAACATTATTTTTAAAAAAAATGTTTTTATTTTTTCAAATTCGCCGTATTTAAAATTTTATTTATATTGATTTTTATTTGTTGATTTATTCACTGGAATACAAAAACGACTTTTACCAGTCGCGTCAATAGCATCCCCGCGGCAATGGGGGTGGGGGGGGGGGGGGGGCACACGAGGTTTGAGGGAGCACAACCCAGAAAAAACGCACTATCCGTTATTATATTTTTCTCTTAAGCCAATGTCACTCCTAGGCTTCTTTGGGGCCGGGGGGGGGCGCACCAAAGTCTGTGTGCGCTACTGGCTATTACATATCATCATCAACATCATTGGAATTTTCTTTTACAATTTTATCAGAAATCAAATCTACAACAAAATAACAAATATAGCGACATACTATATTTCAGCAGGGTGTCAATGATTTAAATCAATTGATTTAAATCAGTGATTTAAATCGCGATTTAAATCAATTGACTTTTTTTAAAAAATCATTGATTTAAATCACTTTTTATTTAAATCCTTAAAAAATTCTCTTGGACAATCCCAATTTCATTATTTTTACCATTTTTTTTTTAGAACTTTGATTTCCATCTAATAAATGGAAAAGTTATCCTATTCATCCCCCCTCCACAGATGCTGGAAGGTTGCAGTCCAAATAATATGTATGCACAAATAGTGCTATTTGTTGTCTAATATGTGAAATAAAGAAAATACATGCAGGTGCAGGATGATAGAATGTGTGTGATATACTTTCAGTAAAAAGAAAAAACAAAAACAACCAAACAAGATGAATTTTCTATGCCTTGCATTAGCAACTGGGGGGGGGGGGGGGGCAGTCTTTATTAGTGGCTGAAATGGAACATATTCCAGCTTTACAAAACAAAAGCAAAATAAAGAGGGGGGGGGGCTGAATGAAGTGAGGATTGGGTTGAGCTTCCTGCCCCATTTGATTTTTATCCTAGCTAGTAGACAGGATTATTTTCAGATTGGCTCCTAACACTTTTTTCTGGGTTTCTTACTGGTGAAGCTTTACTTCAAAGGTGTTTTTGTATTTTTAAAAACTTAAAGGTAAGTTGTTCATAAATAAAAATTAATTAATAACTGAAGTTTCTAATTTTTTTAAAAAAAATCAAAAAAATCCGATTTAAATAAAAAAAATCTGATTTAAATAAAAAAAATCCGATTTTTTTGATTTTTTAAAAAAATCATTGATTTTTTTACACCCTGTATTTGAGTAATCTTGAAAATCTGACAGACATTTTCGTGACTAAGTTACAACAGCTGTTTACATTTCTACATCTAACCCTCAATTTTCCTTTCTATTGTCTTTGCATGAAAAAATATTAAGATGCGATTCAAACGAAGGAAAAGGGTGGAAAAGAAGGAAAAATAAGGCAAAGAGAAAAGTACTAAAACCCTCTCCTTTGCTGACATCCCTCCATTACGAATATTTTCCATCCCTTGAGTGTTCATTAACGACGTTTTACTGCATTTTGAGACTAAAAAAATAAATACATAAAAGGAGCCCCCCCCCCCCCCCCCTTCCCCTCGGTACAGCGATTGAAATAATGAATCATGGAGAGCGCCAGTGAGACTGGGAAGCAACAGCAACAGAGTGACTCTTGTGCGTGTGGTATTGATTATTTCCCTCGTAGGGAAATTTTCGGCACCGTTTGTTCCCATAGAAACGAAAACTGAAACTGTACAGCCGAAAATTGAAAAGATAAGATTCAATTATTTTTCAATCCCGGAAAAATTAGCACAATATGTGCGATACACTATCGCGTGAGGAATTTCTCGGGAGGTGGGGTTAGTGTGTTCACTGTGGGACACACGATTTTGATAACAATAAAAGAAACGTGAAATTTGGAAAGTTTACCAATTTAAGCCACATATACTGAATTTCAAAAAAATAAAAGAACTACTTATGTAGTGTATATTTAGATTAAAATACGAAAACTACACATAATTTTAAAAAATCATCATCAATTATTGACAGTCTACAGTTTTTTAAAAGCCCGTTTAAAAATGCTCGTAATCATTTTTTTTTTTTCAAGCCCTGAACCTTGGGAGGGGGGGGGGGATCGATCTGCCAAATTAAAATTCGAATTTTACTGAATGATAAAATATGAGCCGAACCATCATTCATACATATATTTTTCCTCACAAAAATTTATATTATTGCGATTTTACAATGCTGTCTCCAAATTTTCTGAATAAGGAAATTTTCGGGGTGTCATAATGACCTCTGTCTTTGAATATTAATAATGCAAATACTGCTTTCCTTTCAGGTGGTTTGAAATGGAGAAAGTATTTAAAATAATTACGAAAAACCCATCTGTTTTTATTATTTTTTTTTTCTAACTTTTTAATTGGATGGGCTCTTTCGAACTGGGAGTAATTCGCTAACTGCTGCAGAAACACAATATTTTTTATTTTATTTTGTTTAAAAAATTTCTTCACAACACGGTAAAATGCACCGATAGTTAGGAAGAAAGACACATAAATGTGAGGTGAATAGACAGCCCCTCATCTACAACGTTGAAACCACACCGGCAGAGTGATACGCACTTTCACCGATTCAGGATATGAATCTTTGGCAGCAAAGAGTTTAAGTTTGCAGAGAGGAAATGATGAATTGATACAGATTGATGAGGAAACAGCTCAGATTTTGTAAGGGCTGGCCCTTACTAGTGGACAAAAAATATCGATTTAAAATAAGCTACTGTACTAAATGAATGATTGTTTCAAATTTAAAAAAAAAAAAACTCGATCATACATTCCCAAGAGCAGATCTTAAACAGTCCTCTAATTTAATTTATCGAGGAATTTCATTTTCCTTAAAACTGATGTTTCTAGAGAACATCATCAAATTTTTAAATTATTTTTTTGAACAAAGAAGGAAAAA
This sequence comes from Uloborus plumipes, assembly GCA_038373865.1. Taxonomy (NCBI): domain Eukaryota; kingdom Metazoa; phylum Arthropoda; class Arachnida; order Araneae; family Uloboridae; genus Uloborus; species Uloborus plumipes. Next base: position 24,675 of record JAXGGA010001595.1, on the reverse strand, counting down.
TATATTCTTTTCATGATTTAATTTTAAAAAGGTCTCTCCCGTTTTTTTCCATCCCCGCCTCTTAAAAACTTTAAATTTAATGATCAATTTTACGGTTTATTTCCAAAAGTTGATTCTTCACTGTCTAGTGTCTAAAACAACATCTTATCCACTTGAAGCACTGCTTCAAATCAGCAGTGGAGCTGACATGGGAAAAAAAAAACCATCCTAGAAAGATTTTTGGGTTAAATTATGGAGGATGTGATGCGATATGCTTAGTTTTCTTTTCCATGGTCAAGTAAGGATACTTTCTGAATTGGGGGAGGGGGAGAGAATTTATCCTCACTTTGACACAATTCGCCCCTGCCTATAGGCGCACTTTTGTTACATACAGGGTGTCCACTCCAATCGTGGACCAATAGCTAATTTCTAAACCGTTAGAGATAAGCATATAGTTTATTTAGGAAAAAATCTCCAAATTACGAAAGGAATTTTGGGTCTATTCAATGTTTTTCAAAAAATCAAATTTTGAAAGAGTTACGAAATTTAAATTTTTATACAGCCCCCCAGTCCTATCAATCATATTTAGTAAAACATTCTTGACACTGTAACGTTTAAAACTAAAAAAAAATCTCTCTTCTACCACAAAAATTGACCGAGTTATGACGTTTTGAAAAATCAAGATTTTGAAGGATTTCACATACGGTCCCTTAAGCGACCTCTCGATGACGTCATGAAATAATGCAAAATCTTGATTTTTCAAAACGTCATAACTCGGTCAATTTTTGTGGTAGAAGAGTGATTTTTTTTTAGTTTTAAACGTTACAGTGTTGAGAATGTTTTACTAAATATGATTGATAGGATTGCGGGGCTGTATAAAAATTTAAATTTCGTAACTCTTTCAAAATTTGATTTTTTGAAAAACATTGAATAGACCCAAAATTCCTTTCGTAATTTGGAGATTTTTTCCTAAATAAACTATATGCTTATCTCTAACGGTTTAGAAATTAGCTATTGGTCCACGATTGGAGTGGACACCCTGTATTATTTTGAGATATGCAGTAGATAGCAGTACAATATTTATTTAATTATTATACAATATTTATTTATTAGCAGTAGATGAGATAGCAGTACAATATTTATTTAAGCAGTAGTGCCCCCCCCCCCCCCCCCCGTTGAAACGCTCTGATTTAAGATAGCAAATAAAATAGTGCTTTTCACAAAAAGTATTCTGAATCGACAGAGCAGTAAGAAAGAAAGAATGACAATTAATTATTAATTTTTACCAATGCGTTCTAGACAATCCAAAGCAATTTATCAGAGGAATTGGAGGCAAAGGAATCCGAAAATTCCTGAAAGAAGTCACGCAATACTTTTAAAACATCGTAAGCAAATGTACTACATAAATGTTCTGAAGGCGAATGGGGGAAAAAACTCATTATTTTTTCCTCCGCACACAATTTATTCCAAAACGGAAATAAGATTTCGCACTTCAAACCTAGCTTGTAATTTTTGTAAACGATTTTCGCAGAGTTGTAACAGATTTTCGAGTAAGATTTCGGATTGAATTTCCTATCAATGTATTGGTTTTCCATGCATTAAATTCACTATAAGTACAGTAGCAGAAAATGTTTAGAGGAAAATTTTTACTAACTTGAACATTTAGCCAATGAAAAATAATTTGTAATATTAAAAGAGCAAAATTAAGAAAATGACACAAGAATAATAAAAGGAAAAATTCAATTTCTTTCAGGCGTAGTAAAGCAGCGCAGGTTGGAGAGTGGTATGGACTCCAGATATCATGACTTCTGTAAAGCATTTCTGCCATACTTTTCCTTTCATAATCCAAACTTGTCAGTTTCTACAAGACTTCCGATCAAAAACTTTTGCTATTCTTCGTCAAAGTTCAGAGCATGACTGCTATTTATTTACTTTTTGTATCATTTTGGTAGCACTTTTTTTTTTAAGACTCATCAGAAATCAATTAATCGCATTGATGTTTTCTCAACTTTCCAACTATTTCTATCTTTTGATACCGCTGATTTTTTTTTTTTTTTTGTAAATGTGTCATTTTTATGTTCTCTCTCTCTCTCTCTCTCTCTCTACAAACTCTTGTTAGTATTATTGTATTCATGGGAAAAAGCAATAGTAGGCGCAGTTGCCACAAAAGAAAAACTGGATCACAACTGACTTAACCACCGAGTGAGGGGGCCACCAGCAATCTCCACTTCCACGATTAAGATGCGGACTGCAAGAGAAAGAACATGTTTTCCATTTTCCCGCTTTCGTAGTAATGATCACAGACAAGTCAGTCTGACTGATAATAAGACCTCCGATCGGTTTAGGATTAGACGACTTCAGTTGTTAAAATAGGGAAAAGGAGTTGCCGTAAACGATTATGAACGTTGTGCCAATGTAAAAATCTCTCCTTTTTCAAGTTAAACAAAACTAAACTCGTCCTAGGATAAAGATCTTTTTGCCAAAGCCTGACTATATTCCAGCTTTATTTTACCGCTCGTTATCTTTTTATATTGTAATTCTTAAATACTTCTTCTTCTTTTTTTTTCTTTTTTTTTTTTTCGTTCTGCTCAATACGATAATGAAAGCACAGATTAAATGCACATTTAAATGAGAGTGGGAGGAGAAATTTACCAGCAAAATTAAACATGGCAGAAATAAAATGTTTCTGTTTTTGATTTTCTTGATACGGCTGTCACAGCAGTAGACAGATTCTATTTGATTGCACATTTTCGTTACTTTTAAATTTTAAATGTATCTTTCTTCCCTATGACTATAATTGCATTTACTGAAAAAGCAGCAAACTCAATCAGAGCATTATTTTATTTTCTCTTAGACTAGTTTAGAAAGACGAGCTCAGCTAGCAAAGTGATTGTTTAAACAAAGAATAAGTATAGTAATAATAATTAATTAACAATAATAATAATAATAAATTGATTTTTTTTCCTTTTCGGTAATTACAACAACAATCACATTTGTGCTCAGTTTGCTTAGTTTGCTCAGTTGAAGACCTCATGCAATTTTTAAGATCCCACTCCTCGCTCAACAATACATGACACTTCTTATAAATATTCTAGTATCAACAGGTAGAAAACATTATCAAATATCACTTTTTCGCTACGTTACGATCAATAAATGCATTTTCATTTTAACTAGAGCTAAAGAAGAAGGAACGAATGCTCTTAACAATTTAAATTAAATTATGGAACTACAGGGAGAGTACGAGGGGGAAAAAAAGAAAAAAAAAGTCCTCCTCTTGTCTTTAATCAATTTGATTCCCCGAAGGAAAGAGCCGACCTTTTGAGAGGAGATACTGGATGAGAGGAGAGATGCGTGCATTCTGAAAACGAAGATAAGACCTCTAAAGGCTACGCTTTCAAGACTCTTGTCACCCCCCCCCCCCCAGTAATAACTGCTTGAGAAAAAGTGGCTTTTTTTTCGTTCTGTCTTTAGTTTTCATTTTGTCCAACTCTTCTCTTTTTTTTTGCTTTCATTATGCCCAACTCTTTTTTTTTTCTTTTTTTTTTAATCCAAGAGGGTGAAAAATAGTCAGGTCGTTAATCTCCTCTCTCCCTCTCTTTTAAATATGAAGTGAAGAATGAAAAAAAAATCTCTCTGGCAATGTGAGTTGATAACCAAACGTTCAGTTAAGTCAAGCTTAACCAAGGCTTCACTAGATAGCGTCTAATGAAACGTTATCAAGTGAAGCCTTGGCTTCACAACCCCCCCCCCCCCTGAAAAATTCTACATTAAAAAAGTCTTTAGTTTCACTAGTTTCAATCATTTGTCAATTTTTAAAACACATTTTAGCCGCGTAAGTAGTGAAAGGAAAGAAATAGATCTTGGATAGAGGATGAATTTAGAGCTATAGAAAATCCCTTCTCTTTAAATTTTCAGGTTGCTAAGTTTCTAACGAAGTAATAAGTTCATAGGTTATTTTTTCATAGTTCGATTGATGGTTTTTTTTTCCCACGAGGGGGTGGGGGTGGAGGGTGATCAAAATCCATTTATATATGAAAAATAGCTGCATAGCACCCTTTTTGTTGAAATGGAGAAGAGTCCCTTATGATGCTTTAAATCTTGTACTTGCTTCGTAGCTGAAATATTTATCTATTCATTTTAATTTTTTCATATCAAAAAAAGCTAAAGTTTTCACAAAAAGAAATCCACTGAACAGCGTTTTACTATGCTTAAAACAGTCGGAAGACAAATCAACTAAAATGAGAAGCAAGGTAGAATTATTCGATAAAAAATTAAAATGTTTCAGAAAATAACTTTAAAATATCAAATTATTAAAAACGCCAATCCACATTGAAATCAATTTTCCTCCCGGTGAACACACATAAGACATATGGCGATGACAAATTAAATACCCATTAATAACATATTGAGAGAGAAAAAGATTAAAAATTCACAAAAACGAGATATTTCAGGCGTACTAATCGTCTACATTAACCGCTCCATAAATCAAAAAACTTCGCAACTCCCCGTGCATTTAATAATCGATTCAATACCTTGCTGACGACAGTCGGGTTGAGCGCTGGGCACACTATCGATCGCCATGCGACCGTGTCCCACATTAAAACGTGGTGAAGACACAGAGACAAAAGAAGATGACGAACTACACGCTGCACTTCCTCGATGCTTTAAATCTCTTTGATGTTGGCATAAATTATTCAAAGCCGCTGGGATCAAATATATTCGCATGAGACGAGACCAACAGAGAGTGATCCGGGCCCGGCTAATTAAATGACGGGACTTCATCATCAGTCCGAGCTTGTGATACATGGATGCAAATATTGGGATGAAATGTTACCTTGTTAATGGTCGTGAAGAGGTAATTGAGCTCAGTCTAAAAATGAAATTGTAATCCGTAAATAAGATAGGCTCGTCATTTAGGGTGGGGGGGAGGCAATCGCCCCCCTCCCCTGGCTTTGAGAAATTCATGCATTTATGGGCGTGGGTTTGCCTGTTTTTTCTGTATAATTTGCATCGAGTACGCAGCATTTGACTACTCCCCCCCCCCTTCTCCAGGGAAAATCCAAAATAACGAGTCAGAAATAAGATAGAAGAGCCTTACAGAAACACAGGACGTTGTTACTGGAAAAGGATATCATAACCTATAAATTAAAGCACAGATCAATTTTTGCTTTGAAATCTTATGTTGTTAATAGTCGCAAATCGCAAAAAGGTATTTGAGCACAGTTTCAAAAGTGAAATTTTAATCGGTAAATAAGACAGTAAGAATCCTACTGAAAAGCGGGACGATGTTAACGGACACAGAAATCACAACCATAAATTTGTGGGATTTGGGTAATTGTGATAACTAAACTGAACACCAGGGAGCTGCATTACGTGCTTTGTTGTTGCACCGAAAAAAATACGACTTTGTGGACAGTTATCTCTTAGGAATTAGATTTCGTAAAAAATCTGACATTGGCTGTTTTTGCACCAAAGTACAAAAATATAGAAATCATAACAGCTTCACAAAGCATAAATTTCTATATTGAAAGATCCTTTTCACTATTGGTTTCCTCATTAATGAAATCACCTCATAACTGGGAATGTGCCGACTCAGAACAAATACTAATACAACGACAACAGCCACTCAACATTTTTTTCAAGTTATAAGTTCCAACACACGATTCTGTGACACAGGAAGCTCAATTTAACGCATTCATGAAATAAACAATGTAAGAACAAAAGTGACCTTCCACGCCATTTAGACAGCAGTTCCACGTTCACAAAACAATTAAACTCCACGAAAAAAGAAAAGAAAAATAGAGGCGATCCGTGCTTCCGCAAAAGAAGGGATGATGATTAGCTGATCCATAACAAAAACCAAGGAAAGGCGAAGATTTGAGGAAAATGAATGATTTGTGGTGTGAGTGGAAGGGGATGACTGTTATGCCGATGCATGACATAAAACCTGAGAAATGATATTTTGTGCGCAGTTCAGATTGGTTTTGCAGTCCACTAGTCGAGATAAAACCCTTGCAGGAAATAAATAAATAAATATTGGAATGTCTATCATATTTATGCTGATATTATGCAGTGGTGCTTTTTCTTTTCCCAGAATCTTTTAGTGCGATTTCAATATGTCATATGTTGTTATATTATCAAAGTCACTTATATACACGAAAATAAAGGAGAAATGGAAAAATATTTTCATACCATGCGAAAAAAAAAAAAAATAATAATATTATCACACAAGTTCATTTCTTATACTTTTTATTCTTTAAAGCTTAACTATGCTTTAAGTAGAAAAATATCACAATTTACTCAAACTTTAAATACAGGTTTTTAAATTTCTTGACAATCTTTTGTCATGCTTTGGTGATTTAGGTACATCATTACGTTTTTTATTCATACTTTTCATGCAAAATGACCTCTAATTAAAAAAAAATCTCAATCTAAAGATATACAGCACATGTAAAAATACACAATAACTTTGAAAAGCATTATTGGATAAACAAAATAAACAACACAGTAAGTTTCTTAAATTTGTTTTCAGAGAAAAAAACCACAATTACAAGATAGCGAATGTAACATTAAAAAAAAAGCTGTATTAACGTGTCTGAAATATACATACAAACGCACAAATTCTCCCGGCCACCAAGTGAAACGTTAATTTTTTTTACCAACAAGATACATCAAAAAACTTTACTCTGATCGTAAATATCTTAGTATTGATCCATCTAAATTTTTATCCTGACTCATCTTCTCATAAATTTATTCAAGTTTTCCTTCCTGATTCATTAATATTAATAGCCGCATTAAAACTTTCTCCCAACCTGAAGGAACCCCATTCCACGGCTGTTTCTAACATTGCAAATTTTCCATATTTTCTGAACACATTTTACATTTATTCATTTGTGTTCAATGTAAGGAGTAGAGTTTTATCCGGGATGCGATCAATTTTAGATGAATTAAAATATTTGTGACCTCTTCCTTGTAACTTTTTCTCAGAATATTTACCTTGCTAATGTTTACCATTTGCATATTTAACGGATGAATCACTCAAAGATGGGCTCAATTAATTGCTTAGCATGTACCAGGATTTCCGCTTGTTTTTGTTTGTTCATATATTTTCAGTCTTGTTTTTATGACAGGAAGCAGAAGGAAAACTTGAAATATGGAAATCGAGCAAGGTTAATTTCTATGCATTTTTCACACCCTTATCGAGGTGGAGCCAGTAAAAAAAGGCGGCTTACAGTATTTATACGACTTTTTGAAAATTTATATGTTTTGAAGAAAAATATTACTTCCTAAGATTTTTCCGAACTGCACAACAAATCACCAACCTTCAAAGAAAGGTCAATCAGTCACTTTCAACATCTGAATCATTATGAAAATGGTAACAATTGAAGTGCTTGGGAGATGAAGGTGTTATGTGACAATTCAGAAATTGCTAGTAATTAAAGTTTAAAGTTTTATTGTTGCAGTTGTAGCTTTTTTGTTTTCTGGTTTTGTCGTTAGTGTTCGTATGAAAATGGTCTAATGACATCAACTTTTCGATGTACCAAGTTTTATTTGCTTACATGTATCCTTTGTTTACCATTGTCCAGAGTGTTCATTTTTCAAAACGTAACATAGCCCCTTCATCCTCTAAGCCCTTTAATTATTGTACAGGACATTACCTCCCAGCTTCCCACAGCAGGATTACTAATGTAACTTTTAAAATTTACAATTATCGTGCACATCATGAAATAACTACTGATATTTAAGGTAACTTTCGTCCATGAAATAACTATTGATTTTTGAGGTAACTTTCGTCCATGAAATAACTACTTATATTTAAGGTAACTTTCGTCCTCAATTTCTTTCTTTTTTTTTTTTTTTTTTTACTCCGTCGCTCATATTTTAGTGGTGTTATTCCATCTTTGGCATAAAAGTTTTCTGTGAGTACAACTGAAATTTTGAGGGCGAAGTTTACAACAAACAAGTTGTTGGTGCCTGCATTTTTATTTTCCTTTTTGTGTGTGTCTTACAGAGTTACTAAATAACTAAAGTTTTATTTTATTCAGAACATTGTCCAGGGGCTCGTTGATGCGATCATTGAAAAATATGTAAGCACATTACCTCCTTTTAATCCAATATAACGATCAACTTACGAAAATTTCTTTTAACGGGTAAATGTTTCGACAAATGGTTTTCCTCCCCCCTCGCGATTTAATCGTAGCTGATGAACATACGGGCCACTGTCCTTGTAATTGAAGAAAAATAGGCTATTAATTAACAACTACCCACAGCTATCTGCTGTTCTCTCCACTTTAGCAAAGCATAATCGTTTGTCGTCAACGAAAGTGGCACGCAACTGGACCCCCCCCCCCCCCGCACGCTTCTCGGGTCAATGTAAGTGGTATGTGAATTAAATTAACTAATATCAGAGGTGCCCGTCATCAAAATAATACATCGCCCTCCTCTCTAGTACTCTCTTAAAAAATCCCCTGATTTTCACTCAGACTGAGTTAATTTTCACTCTTTTCCAGATTTGAAAACGCACTTCTCTTATAGGAGCTAATTTCACTCCTTTTGCGGAGCGGCTATGAAGGAGTGTCTTTCAGTTCCGCTCTTCAGAAAGAGCGATTGTGTAATTCACTCCTTTATAAAGCATTTTTAAATCTTTTTTTTTTTTTTCGGAAAGCGTCTCTTTTCAATAAAGCCAACACTCAGAAAGAGCGAATGCATCCGCAATCGATTTCACTTTTTTTAGAGTGACTTCTTCGCTCTTTTTAATTAAGAGTGTAGGAAACAAATCCGAACGAGCTAAAATTATGTCACCAAAAACTTCAATGGCGCAGCCTGCGTCATGATCCCACACCCTTCCCCTCATGGGTAGTCCTTCTTTTATCATTTTTTAAGGCAAAAGAGTTGAAAAGCACCAGCACTTGAATGTCACAAATTTCGGGTGACTATTTCGAACTTGATACTCCTCAAAGGCAAGTTGCAATTTAGTAATCGCATTTTCCTTCATACTTTCTCTATACGAGTAATTGCGTCATAACTTGCTCTATCCTAAATTCCTCCCGGTCTTGAAATTTTATTCCGTCTCATCTCTTCCTTCCATTTTCACATTCCAACCGGAACCCATATCCATCGGATTTTGTTTTTAAAAGATGACTCGGCTTGATATTAAATAATTTCACTCGGATGCCCGTCCTCAGAGAAAGAGAAGCGATACTAAAACAGTCTCTTCATAAGCAATTAATCGAGCAATTCGGTTCCACTTTCACTGCCGAGCATCAGCGTTGAGCTCCCAAATTGCTAATTCATGCCAGTCATCTCGCTTTCTTACGATCGGCACAGTTCAAAATGTGAGCTCCCATCCGGCATTTGTATCCAGTTATTATATATTCGCAACCGATTCTCTCTTCCCTTCGTGGCCGGAAGAGAGCTCGGCCGATGAGAGATCCATCCATGGATATTTTCCATCGGGAATAAATAGACGGAGACGAGCTGACGGATCATTTGCCGCAGCTGGCACCGGGTTTCCCGACACATTCCTGGAACACTTGGGCAGGAAAAATGCCGGCCGAAATACACCGCGAACGCCTGTTTATCGTTCTGGGAAGAAAATCGATATCCTGCTCGTTCCAGCTTCTTGGGCACGGGACGGAGCGAAGGGAAATAGTCGCTAAATTTCTCCTCTCTGATCATTATTTTGAGCTAAACGTCAGAGATGTCATCTGAAAAATTGCACTCCAGTAGAGTGTCCAGCTCGTTATACCGGACGTATTACACAAAAGGTGTGCCTAGCACTTCTTTGACGCAAAGATAAAAACAAAACTAAAATAGAAGTAAATAGAAATATATAAATGAATACTAATGATATTAATAATTTTTAAAAAGCATAAGTATACTTGTAAACAGAATTGATGAAAATATACTACTAATATGATTACTGCAAATTCCAGTGAAACGTAATAGATGAATTCTGTGAACAACAGCAACTACTACTTTTAAACCTGACATTTAAAATCGGTTCAAACTCATAGCTTGAGAAGGTTTGAAAATGTGGCCTCTTCCGAAAACTCGAAAAATTTTCCTTTCCTAATCATATAATAGGGATTAAAACTAACCGTATCCCCCCCCCCTCTACCAATTATTTTCATTTTTCGACCACTGGTTGTCAGCAGACAATTATTTCACTGAGGGTGTAAACTCTTGAGTCCACTCAAGTTTATATTTAATTGATTTTTGCTTACAAGTGATTTTATGCATAATTTTTGCACCAACCTCAAGCATGATTTTTTTTATAACATCGCTGTTGTTCAGAGTAGAAAAGAAATCCATTTCTTATGAACTTTTAGCGCAGTTCACGAATGTATGAATGGTTGTTTGATTTTTTTCCCTTATTTTTTAAACTTTTTAAATCTGATCTTTTTTGGGGGGAGGGGGGGCAAAAATTCATATTTAAAAAGCACTATAAGGTAGTATGACACTTGGCTTTCTTTAATCCTATCCGAGCAATTAAAGAAACATCAAACTAAAATGATCATCTTGAGACACACGAACAAGTTCACTCTCACAATATGAATTGATATCAACTTCCACTTTTTGGAATGAGATAAAAAAAAAAAAAAAGAAAGCTGCAAGAGCAATCAGACTGAATGGATTTGATGTTTATTTGGCAGAAGCTTTCCTTTCAAAACTCATTATACTAAATACAATTGATGTATTACTGCTTTACAGCTTTTTTTAAACAATGATTTTCATATTTTTTATCATTTATTGCCACCTCTCATCACTCATTGGACCAAATAGCAGACCAATAGGAAAAGCGTTTTTACTTTGCAGAAAAAGCATAGCTTTGCCCTTGTTTTATTATTTTTTTACTCTGCATTACTAGGCTGCGGGGAGAGAGAAAACAATTTTCATTCGGATAATCATATATCTGTACGACGTTCCTGTTTTATTGTTTAGGCTAAGTTTAGTGTTTACTCTTTTGTTGAAAAACTCGTTTTGGTTTGCCAGAAGAAAAGTAGTGTACTTATTTGTGTTTCTTTACATTGTATTATTTCACAATAGAAAAAATACTGAAAGCACATTTTGTTTATCGAAAAAGAACGTGACTGCATTCTTTACCAACTTATTTGCATAACATTCTACCTCATTGGAAAGAAAAAATTTATCTCCTAAACATACCAAATTGCTTATCCTGTTGCTTAAATGGACTTGACAAACTCCAGGACTTTCTTTAAATCTTTTAATTATCTTTCGAAAATAATCTTCTCAAAAGTCCTTGAACTTTCCAATTGTTTGTTGCCAAAACCTTTTATTTAAAGGTTTTTAGAGAGTAAAACAATTTGAGCTTAAAATTTCTCGAAAATATTATTTTTGCCCAAACTTTTCTCGAACTGTATTTGCGGCATATTTAAAGCGCTGTTGTGTGAGGAATCTTTGCAATTTCATATATTATTCAGCATAAATATCTTTGATTTGTCAAATGTTTTACTTTAACACATAGCCTGCAAAAACTAAAAGGCTATCAATTTTGCAACTTTTTAATTTCTAAAGAACTCAGCAAGATGTCCCTTCATGACATCAACATATTTTTCATAAAAAAATCGTTCTTTTAAAAAATAAATAAAATATTTCCCCTAGAGTGGAAAAATTTCGCTCGAACTCAGTTTAGTGTTCCAACATATTTTTATTATAATATATGAATCGTTTTGAATCAACACCAGAAATACCCCTTTCTCAAAATCCATAGTTCCGAAAGTAGAACTATGAATCCAAATGGTTTTGGCTGAAAAACCCTCACTTTATATTCACTTTTTATTGGGACCTAGTAGTTTTTGATCAATTACCACTAAGCCATTGGTAAAGGAGTTTTTAAACTTAATTTTTTTTAATAAAATTATTTTTCATAAATGGTGGACTTAACGAATTTTGATCCTAAGCGGCTCGTATGTCCTCCAACGCTGTTTGAGAGGTGAAAATATAGAACTACTAGAATTCGTTACAGTAAATACGTGGATTCTCTCTATTGTAGTTAAAAAATAAATTACTGCGCACGCACGTTTAGCGTTTCTCACCAGTAACAAAGCCAAGCAATGACAATTACTCAATGCAAACCTTACGATAAACAGCTTTTGAAAATAGATTTTGGAGCAAGAAATGAAATAAAAACGGCAACTTAACATGCAACACTGAAAACTAGAACGGGCCATTTTCATTTGGAACAAAATTACAGCAAAATCCAATTTCCATGCATGATACCTGGCCACATTTTCCCCCTTCCTCTCCAAAGGATTCTTTCATGTAGGTTTGGGAGAGAATAGTGAATGGTCGCAACACAAAAAAAAAAAAAAGGCATAGATCATAACATGCAACGAGTGAAAGAAACTTTCGAACGAAAAGCAAAACAACCCGTGACAAGCAGCAAATGAAACATATAAAATCGCCTTTGGTGGCGGAAAGAAGGACCAAGAGACCACAATATAGTATCACTCGCAACATCGTGAGCGGATTCGGTAAATGTCCATTACATTTGTGTCTTCTGGGAATCATAATGGTTAGCCAGAGGGGGCAAGATTCAGGGTGATCGATGCGAAGAACTAGCCGGAGAATACATAAACTATTGGGGCTTCGAGAAAAGAGCTGCAGATAATGCTGGGCTTCGAAATTTCTATAAAAGAAAATATGCGAGGAGAGAAGTAAGAAAGAGAAGAACATAGTATGGATGCACCGAACTGGTCAATTATGAACAATCTGCTGCCCATTCAAATCTGCCAAAAAAGGACTATTATAAAATGATTCTTAACACTATGAGTTATAAAAATCACTCTTTAATTTTAAAATTACAATTTTGACTAAATTCAGAATAACTTCAAGTTTTATTTCTAGGAGTGATGAATTGCATCTTTCCTTTTGCATATTTTTCTCAAAAATAAGGTTAAAAAAATTATTCAATATTCAAAAATTATTCAATATTCAAAAATTATTCATAAACCAGATTCCGTAAATGTTCATGACATTAATATCTGCTCGGTATCATAAGGGTTAGCCAAAGAAGGCAAGGTTCAGGACTGTTTTCTTTTTTTTTTTTTTCCTTTCTTTCCCCGACACTTTAAAACGCCTATAGGTATGAAACACAATCAATAAAAAAATGTATTAAAAATATCTGTACACGTTTCGAGTAAAACACTGTACATTTACTTTCCAGCCATAACATCAAGTATTTTTTAATGTTGGTATTTCATATAATGAGGTACTATTTTAAATTCCTCGTAGAATGATGCCAAGACCGTGAATAAACAAAAACATTCAATTTAGAACTCTATTGATGTTCAATCTCTAAAATTAAAACTTGCTTTTCCAGAGCGAATATGCAAATCTAAAATATGAACATAAACAAATTTAAAGAAAACCATTCCAAAAGCAATAACTGGGCTAGAACAGCGTCAGCGCTAATCCCAATGCACAAAAGGAGAGTGGTAATTACAGTGATCCATCAGCAAACACTGGAGCTTCCGGTACCAAGTTTAGCCTCCTTCCCTCCCGTCAGCGACATAAACAATTATTTCACTGGCCATTTATTAAAAGCCTTGCGTCACTTTGTTAAGTTACCTAGAACAACATTAGCACATTTTCCTGAATGGGAATAAAAAGAAAAGCACGGAATGGAACAATGTCTCGTTAAACCTGAGGAAGCATTTATTAAGGCTTATCTACAATTTATAAAGTTGCATTTTAATTAGGCTCAGCTGCTTCATTATGCATTCACACTGAGCAATGAAACATAAACAATAGAATTATTTGCAAAGCACCGTGGCCATGGCGAAATTAAAATTCACAGGCTCCTGTGCGCAATATTAAATTGTAGTCTAAAAAGGAATGTGGTGAGAAGATTGCGAAAGTTAGAAAAATAAAACTTAATTCATATTTCACAGCATATGCTAAACAAAATTAGTGGAGGTGAGACAATAGGAAAGCTTTAAAAACAAAGTGAAATAACGCCAAATTCTTTAGGTTATTCTTTCTGATTGGTCCTGGAGAAATTACGATCAAAAATTTTTTTTGTGTCGACACATAAGTAATTTTACTAGGCATGTTCGCCTACGATTGTGAATTATTTTGCCGCTTCAGTGGCAATTAAAATAAAAATTTGAAAATCACTAGAGCTGACAAAAAAATGTTAATTTTATAAAAATAATAAAATTTTTATTTTTGTTGTAAATCAAAATGTACTCAGATACCCCAGTAAAATAACTAGCAAACTGAAATAAAATTAATTATGTTGATTTCCATGCACAAAAGTTCACGAAAAAGCAAAATAATTAAAGGGCCACATTGTGACCAAAAATAAACATATTTTTTATTGTCAGTTTTATATTTCTATCCATTAAGGGAATTCTAATCAACGTTCAAAACTAATATCGGTATTAATCTAAATTGCCGCGAAAACAAGACGTTTTTATATAAAGTTGGCTTTTTTCCGAAAACGGAACTAAATTGGAAAGAACCTTTTACAGGGAGATAAATCAGAAACGGTCACGCTTATTTATTTATTTATTTTTATTTTTTTTTTTTTCATTTCTAAATTCAGCATTGGAATGTAAATTAGAACATACAATTCAGAAAATATAAAATTATCTGATATACAAGGACGTACGAAAGGCGGAAGTACTAAGATTTTGAGTTGTCAAGGGTATTACGCTAAGATGTGGATTTCAGGCAGATAATCACCCAGGTAAATATAATATATTGCGGAAATATATGTACCTTGTAGGATGTCCGATAATAACGGAAGTATGTTCGGTTGAAAGAAAATGCTTCAAATCAATGAAAATATCGTTAGAGATTAGTCTCACATGTTGCAACAAGTTGTTTTACCAAAGATAACAATATTACTCGTAAATCCGCTTAACGTCTGTACCCCTTTCTGTCTCTGTCACTATTTCATATTTGAGGCAGGCATTGAGAAGCAAAGGGATGCAATTGGAAAATTTAAAGTTTTAGCAAAACGCAAGCAAAACACCGCATAGGTAGGCTTTCATTGAGAGGATTTTCTATTTCACGCTGTATAGAAGCACCTACCAGAGGTATTATTTCCAAAACAGATAAAAGTTTCTCTTGCCATTTGTACTAATTATCTCCAAATTTTTAATTTTGATACTTAAACCCCTTTGCTTTCAAGTGTTAAGTTTGCGTGTAAGTGTGTTCATTTATATAATTCCGACTGTCAACTTTGACACACTAGATAGCATGTTCAGATCCTCGACTGCAAAAGACGGGAACATTTACTAACGAGAAAACAGGAAACAAACCAATGAATTTTTTGAAAGGTACTTACGGTACACGATGAGTTCAAAGCTGATACTAGACTCAACGTCACTGCAAGTGTACTGGCCAGCATCATTTTTTTCAACGTTCGTAAATACAAGCCTTAATCCTTTTTGGGAACCACCATCAGATTCTTGAATGTGAACTCTATAGGAAAGGAAAACATATTGTTTAGTTTTAAGATAATGTAATTAATTAATCAATTAATTCAATGAAATGAAAAAGCATTATTTCGTATCCGGTAAGATGAGTCTAACAACCACAAACTCTCCGCTTAAAATTTTGATTTATTAACCCTACACTGCATAGCGTCCTTATGACCATGCATAAGGCAACTCAAGCATAAAAAGCAAGTATTAGGTGTCTTTGAAGCAAATATAACCATCTATCCTCAAAATTAATTTTTAAAAAATGTGTTTCAGTACTTTTTTATTACTCTAAAAAACATATAGTATATGTCTTTCAAAGAACAAAAAATCATGCAGTGTAGGGTTGAAACAGCGTTTCTTAAATTGTCTTCCGTGGAGCCCTACGGTTCCATATCCAGAGGTTCCCAAAGGGGTTGATAAATTAGAATAGATTGCAAATAAATTGTTCGAAAACAGAACAATATGTCTAAAATATTGAAGTTTTGCTTCTGATCATAAGATTTTTTTTTCTTTTTTCTTTTTCAGAGGAATCAAATTCAACTTTTTTGTAAAAATGCATGGTTTTTTACTTCATTCAGATTTATCTCAAAATCACGGGCCCAATTTTCATTACCATTTGTATTTCCGCATAAATGACCTACAATTGACTGTGAAACAAGTTAAGGGTCATTCGATAGTGACTAACGTAACATTCAGAGCTGTTTTTACTTGTAACTTAAAGGGTAAAAAATATTTTTTTAGTTATGCTGGTGGATTTACAATGTTCATGCATGATGTATCATTTCTGCTAAGAATTCAAAACAAAATTACTGACAGTAGATATTTTTTCAACCAAAATAGACTAACGTAACATTTTTGCAACACTGAAAATTAATGCTCATGTTGTGAGGCAAAAATTTCTCAAAGTTAAGCAAGTGTCAAAAATTGAATGATATATTTGAAAAATGTGTAAAGTTGGCTTTTAAAAATATAAAACACATTTATTAAATCTTAATTTTTTTAATCTTAAGTGTCACTTTTACTCAAGATGGAGTGTGACTAACGTAACATGACTAACAAGCAGTAAACACACTACAAACTATTTATTATGGCTAATCTCAGTAATAATTACAATACTTTTTCAATTTTTTTTAACTTCTTATGGTGTATGATTTTTATTTATTTATTTATTTTTTTATACTTTTTTCACTTTGGTATTTTTTTTTTCTTCGGCTGAGGTTGACATTTCTATGGAATGACCCTTAATCACAAAACAGTTTCATTTTTGTACAATATTGTGACTAAAAATTAGCATTTTTATAATGATCAATTTGGCATTTACTTCATACATAGTATGTATCATCACATTTTTATTGTTAAAGCAGTGATTCACGCTTTTGGCAACATTTAACCCCCCCCCCCCCGCCTGTTTTATATTCTTCTTCTTCTTCTTTTTTTTTTGCATTCCATACACGATAACATCATCATATTTTTTCAAGCATGAAAACATGCAAAATCTTTAAGTTCTTACGTAAAATTTTCCTAAATCCAGTCATTGGCAGATTCCTTGGCGAATGGTTCTCAACCATAAACATGGAATGGGAAAAGTCAAGTTTTGAAGATGAGTATTACTTTTCACTTAGAGTGTATCAAAGTAAATTTAACCACAGACCATGCATCAAACCGAGAGAGAAAATGTTGGCAGTAATCGTCTCAATAACCACTAATTCATCTCTCCCAATGTGGTAAATTTATCTTCACCCTCATATTTTTGGCGCATCAAACCTTCATAAATTCCAGGCATCAACAGTGTTAGTTACAAAATCAATAAGGCTTTAGGAGCAAAATCACCCACTTACGGCGAGACAGCGTAGGATTAAAGAAGCAAGATATGTGTGTGTGTGTGTGTGTGTGCTTAAACTTCAGTATGTATTAAGGAGAAATATTGATTCTGAGGGAAGTTCTTGCGAAGATTTATGCAACAAGATTGTCTCCACCCATCTTGAGAGAAACGAAAGTCAGTTCATTGGCAGTGTTAAAGATTAGTGTTTGTGGGTAGTAGTAATTGTTGAGCAATTCAGTTTACTCCAGCAGTAATGGGAAAATCTGAATTTTCTTAACTGTCGTTAGGAAAGTAAAATTTCGTTTTTGAAAAAAAAAAAAAAAAAGAACATGGATAGCTAATGTTCTTTGAAAATAGAACTGACTTGTATGTTCATTTCTTTTGGCATGCTGAGAGTTTTCTTTAAGAAAACAAATGAGTTGATTGATAGCATAATTTTGCTAAAGTTTATTTTGTTAGGGCGATTTCAATTCCGAAAATAATAATACATACAGGCAACTTTCCCATCCTAGCCATTAGAGATGCAACAGCTTAACAGTGTCGTCGAAAACTGAGTTATCTGTAGAGCCGTACCAGGGGTGCCCACAGGGGGGGATTATGGCGCAAGTTGTGACATCAAAATTTTTGAGGGGGATTTTTAAAACTAATTTTTATATTTATTTAGTTAAATTATTCATTAATTTATTTTTTTAATTTAAATTATTTGCTAATTTTTTTAAATAAAAATTATGCATTTATTTATTTTCTTTAAATCAAATTATTATTTTTATTTCGTTATTATATTTTTTTTTTAGTTATTTATTTTCTGTGTGTGTGCTTGGAATGTCTGGAAGGGAAAAAAAGCGATTCTATTTCGCGCATAATTAGCACTTTTAAAAAATTAATAAAATAAAAAAATAATAGTTATAATTTAAATAAACAAATAAATAATATTTAAAAAATAATAAATATTTAAAAAAATAACTAAATAACATTAAAAAAATTTTTTTAATAAAAAGGAGGGGTAAAAATAAAAAGCACAAGAGGGTTGTGAAAAATTGGGGGGGGGGGGATTTGCGCCATTGAGCTTGGGGGGGGGGGATGGGCACCCCTGAGCCGTACCGAGTACTCGGTCGGTACTTGACACAATATTAACTACGTATTCAGCCAATACTGAACCTTTTTAAAAGCTTGAATTTATTATTACACAGGAACAGACAAATATATATGATGCGATTTAAGGTTGTGAACCCTTTCTAAGGCATTAATTTATCAAGTCTGTGAAAAGTTGTCAAGGATGTCAGTCAAAGACGATTACAAGAGAACAAGTTACCCAGCTACGAATTGGACAGATAACTGCTTTGTAGCAGATCTATCCAAGAAATGACACGCAATAGGCCAAACCCCAAACTTATTAAACTACAACTTTTTCAATCGGATTGACTAGAGAAAACAATTGGAGATCCAAAGAAATTCCTTTTCCTTCAGTTGACAGGCTTTCTAATATCAATTTAGAATGTCTTTTTGAAAATTATTGTTTTTCCCCCCAGAACAGGTTTTCTATTTTTGGAAGCTTATTGAGAATTAGTAAAATATTGTCGGTCCCGATTAATTGGGTAACGGGTAAACAAATACCTCGCTTATACGAATAAAATATCTCGGAATCAAATATTTCCCAAGCCATAAGCGCAACGTTAAAGTTCCCCGCTTAAACGGATACCCCGCTTAATCGAATAGTATTTCCTGGCACCGACGGTATTCGTTTAAGTGGGGTCGACAGTATCAGAATTCCCGAATTTCTATCCTTCTACGTTTTTTATTTGTACATTTTTAAAGTTTTGCTTGTTTCGAAAAATTCTGCGAGAATTTTTCTTATAATTCTGGCAGTAATATTTAAAATTAATGGTTATCCTACAGAACGTTTAGTTTTGATCAGCAATAAATGTTTGATACAAAACAGTCAAATATTTCGAAAAGCAGCTTTTCGGTTTTGGTAAGAGTACTATTAGAAGATGGTCATTAATGTAATGAATCTTACGCAAGTAGAGGGTCTCTGACGAAATTCGGGAAATTGTCATATAAATCGGCATAGGTTCTTTTTTGTCTGTTTAAGGAGAGGAAGGGCATGCAGTGGTGGATTTACCATATCGCAATTATCGCCAATTGCGAGCGAGAGTTCCACCCCTAAGATCCTGAAGTAAATTCAAGAAATGCACATGATGAGAGTTCTAGGTAACTCTGTAAACAGGCAAAGTTACAGACGGAATTATACGGATATTTTGGTCACTTTGAGATTTGGGAGGTCATGACCCCTGTGACCCAATGGATTTGCGCTCGCTCTTTCGCCCCATAAACTAATAAAAAAAAGCGTTTTAGTTGAATTTCAAATTAATTAATACGGACAACCGGCAAACTCCTTCCTACAAGCAAAGCACATTGCACAAAATTAGAAGAAAAAAAAAGAAAACGAAAGCAAAACTAGAGATTAATCACACAGTTGATCAGCTCATATTCCTCGGTATGGTAAAACAACACTACATAAACAATAAATAATTCCCTCAGTAGACAGCGCAAATAAGCCACCAGTCGCGAGTTCATCGCGCGTGATGCATCGACTGTTTAGAAGGGAATCATCACCTGCTGGTTATCTCAAACAATCGCACTCCAGAGGCAACGACCTAAGTTGACTGCAATCAGAAGAGGGTAATTAATGTTATAATCTTTAGCGAAAATCCGGAAATAGACCCCTAAACGGCGTAATATGGCTATTTTTGGTTGCTTTATGCAGGAGGAGGTCATGACCCCTATGACCCACCCAATGGATCTGCGCTCGCTCTTTCGTCCCATCAGCTAATAAAATCCGCATTTTGGTTGTTTCCCATTTATTAAGACGGACAACCGGCAAATTCCTTCTTGCAAGCAAAGCGCATTGCACAAAGTTAGAAAAGAAAGAAAATGAAAGCAAAACTAAAGATTAATCATACAGATGATTAGCTTTCCTCGGTATGGTAAAACAACACCATACTCTCGACAGACAACGTAAATTAGCCACCAGTCGCGAGTTCATCGCGCGTGATGCATCGGCTGTTTAGGGGAACTCATCACCTGCTGGTTATCACAAACGATCATACTCCAGAGCCACCGACCAAGGTTGACTACTATCAGAAGAGGGTAGTTAATGCAATAATTGTTTCACAAATAAGGGTCTATGTTGAAATTCTTCAAAAAGTTCCCAAAACAGAGTTACAAGGCTATTTTTGATAGCGTTTAGGAAAAAGGCGGTCATGACCCACTCAATGGATCTGCGAGGACTCTTTCGCCCAATGGCCTAATAAAATCCGCATTTTAACTGTGTTTAGATTTATTAATACACGGAAAGCAAATATACAACCAGTCGACTCCTTCCTTCAAGCAAAGCTCAAAATTACAAGAAAAAAAACGGAAGCAAAACTAGAGATTAATCAAACAGATGATCAGCTCATCTGCCTCGGTGTGGTATAACAACACCAACACCGCTGAAACAATAAATAATTCCCCGACAGACAGCGTAAATTAGCCACCAGTCGCGAGTTCATCGCGCGTGATGCATCGGCTGTTTAGGAGGAATCATCACTTGCTGGTTATCACAAACAATCGTACTCCAGAGCCAACGGCCAGGGTTGACGACTCACAGCGGGGAACCTTTTGTTCAGCGGTGGGTGACAAAACAGCGGAGTCGCGACGATCTATTGATCACGGCCATATGAATCATCGGCGCAGGAAGCCAGCCTCTGGGCTCTCTCAATACGAGAGGTTTTCGTAAAAAGAATCGAACGAATAATATGGGAGCAAAAACAAAACGGACCGGCGGTGTGACCCCTGCGAAACGTGTGCCTGTGTGTGTGATGGTTGAAATGACACGAAGAATAGCAGAGAGCCAGCGATGCCTGAATTGCAAGAAAATACGCATCGCATGTTTTTGACTTGTGATGTGGGGTAAGTAAACTTGGCAACACAGGATATCAAAGAAAGAAAAATCGTTATCCACCTTACCTTTTTAACTAGCGTTATTTCCGTTCGGACACGCCCTCGGAAATATGAAAAGAATGACGTGGAGGTACGCAAACACATAAATGGATGGATAGAGTGCGACATGGAGCAGTTGCTAACTGTGTAGGTGGATATACGTTGGAAATAAAAAAAAAATAGGGGTGCTAAAAAGAAAATGGTTGCAACCTGAATATTAACCAAAAATAATTATTTCCATTCTTGAAACGCTGTTAATACTATGACGCCCAATGACATTCAGTTAAGCAGAATTTGAGCGACAAAAATTTAAATGATCTAAATGTTCAATTGAAAAAAAAATCATGGAAGTTATTTATGTGGTTGCACCTTTGTGCATAATTTACGAGCAAATATACATGTAGAAAAAACTTGGATTACTGCATACAATGTGAACAAAAAAAAAGTTCTTTTCTTTTTTTTGTGTGTTAGTCCGTGGAGTTAGTGCAAACATATTTCACTTCCGGATACCAGTCTGAAATTTTATGTGGGGCTTGAATTCACATAGGAGGACAAAAAAACGCCGGGAGACACTTGATCGGAGGTCAAGGTCATTCCGTGATGACGTCATCAAAATGGCCGCTTTTACAGGTAAATACGTTCGTTTAACTGCTTAAAACTCCATCATAGATTCAAATACTGCAAAACTCAAATATATCATCTGAAAGCTCTTTGAAAGAGCTATTTAGAAAGATTTAATTTTTCTTTCTGAGGTCAAGGTCTCACCTGTAATGACGTCATCAAAATGGCCGCTTTTACAGGTAAATACGTTTGTTTAACTCCCCCTAAAGCTCCATCATAGATTCAAATATTGCAAAACTCAAACATATCATCTGAAAGCTCTTTGAAAGAGCTATTTAAAAAGATTTAATTTTTCTTTCTAAGGTCAAGGGCCCACCTGTGATGACGTCATCAAAATGGCCGCTTTTACAGGTAACTACGTTTGTTTAACTCTCCCTAAAACTCCATCATAGATTCAAATATTGCAAAACTCAAATTTATCATCTGAAAGCTCTTTAAAAGAGCTATTTAGAAAAAAATAATTTTTCTTTCTGAGGTCAAGGGCCCACCTGTAATAACGTCATCAAAATGGCCGCTTTTACAGGTAAATACGTTTTTTTAACTCCCCCTAAAACTCCATCATATATTTAAATACTTCAAAACTCAACTATATCATCTGAAAGCGCTTTAAAAGATCTATTTATAAAGATATAATTTTTCTTTCTGAGGTCAAGGGTTCACCTGTGATGACGTCATCAAAATGGCCGCTTTTGCAGGTAAATACGTTCGTTTAACTGCTTAAAACTCCATCATAGATTCAAATATTGCAAAACTCAAATACATCATCTGAAAGCTCTTTAAAAGAGCTATTTAGAAAGATTTATTTTTTCTTTCTAAGGTCAAGGGCCCACCTGTGATGACGTCATCAAAATGGCCGCTTTTACAGGTAAATACGTTTGTTTAACTCCCCCTAAAACTCCATCATAGATTCAAATATTGCAAAACTCAAACATATCATCTGAAAGCTCTTTAAAAGAGCTATCTAGAAAAATTTAATTTTTCTTTCTAAGGTCAAGGGCCCGCCTGTGATGACGTCATCAAATGGCCGCTTTTACAGGTAAATACGTGTGTTTAACTACCCCTAAAATTCCATCATAGATTCAAATATTGCAAAACTCAAGTGTATCATCGGAAAGCTCTTTAAAAGAGCTATTTAGAAAGATTTAATTTTTCTTTCTGAGGTCAAGGTCCCACCTGTATTGACGTCATCAAAATGGCCTCAAATGACGTCATCACAGGTGGGCCCTTGACCTTAGAAAGAAAAATTAAATTTTTCTAGATAGCTCTTTTAAAGAGCTTTTAGATGATATATTTGAGTTTTGCAATATTTGAATCCATGATGGAGTTTTAGGGGGAGTTAAACAAACGTATTTACCTGTAAAAGCGGCCATTTTGATGACGTCAGTACAGGTGGGACCTTGCCCTCAGAAAGAAAAATTAAATCTTTCTAAATAGCTCTTTTAAAGAGCTTTCAGATGATATATTTGAGTTTTGCAATATTTGAATCTATGATGGAGTTTTAAGCAGTTAAACGAACGTATTTACTTGTAAAAGCGGCCATTTTGATGACGTCATCACAGGTGAGCCCTTGACCTCAGAAAGAAAAATTAAATCTTTCTAAATAGATCTTTTAAAGCGCTTTCAGATGATATAGTTGAGTTTTGAAATATTTAAATCTATGATGGAGTTTTAGGGGGAGTTAAACAAACGTATTTACCTGTAAAAGCGGCCATTTTGATGACGTCATTACAGGTGGGACTTTGACCTCAGAAAGAAAAATTAAATCTTTCTAAATAGCTCTTTCAAAGAGCTTTCAGATGATACTTTTGAGTTTTGCAATATTTCAATCTATGATGGAGTTTTAAGCAATTAAACGAACGTATTTACCTGTAAAAGCGACCATCTTGATGACGTCATCACGGGAGTTCATGACCCCTGATCAAGTGTCTCCCGGCGGTTTTTAGTTCTTATATATGTACCTAAGCTCTGTACCAAATTTCACACTGGTATCCGGAAGTGAAATATTTCGGCTTTTTTTGTCGCTAACTCCACAGACTATGTGTGAGAGAAAGCTATAAGTTGTTTTCAGAAGAGCCAATGATGAAGAAGACAACTTAAAATAACCACTGGAAAGAAGATTTTATATTTCTTTTATAATCCAACGAATCTTTAAAACGAACGTTTTCAATGATAATAATAATTAAACTTACTGCAGCAACTCACATTCAATTCATTTCGTATTTCTTTTAGTTATGTGTAAAAAACACATTCACAATAAAATTAAGGATTGATTACGTCTGAATGGAAAGGAAAAGAAGAAGAAAAAAAATCAATTGCTTGGCTAAAGAAAAACGAAAATTGCTAAGTAGCGTACGCAAACGTAATGATTACATATGTAAACTACATATGAATCTTTAATGAAAATGATATAACTCAGCGGACGAAAAAAAGATGACAGGTCTGAGGAGGGAAAAAAAAGAAACGGCGCGAAGATAAAAATAAAAGAATGTGTTTGGTAACAGAGACATCAATAAATAATTCACTTCTAGTAGAAAAAGGAGAAGAACAATGAAGTCACGTGGGGGATGAGGAAAGAAATATGGGATTATTGCACTACACACGCTAACTTTTCATCCATACCACTTTACCTGCATCGAAATTGATAAATTAATGGATAATTACGCGTAAATTATTCTTTTTGAGTCGTTCAATGAACTATTAATCGTTAACGATTTTTTTTCTGTCCTAACAATGCGTATTTATATTTTATTGCCCGGAAAACAAACAAATAATTAACTGTAGTTTCATTACTTGGTACAGTTTTAACTTTTT
>JAXGGA010001594.1:12500-146819 GCA_038373865.1 Uloborus plumipes | reverse complement strand
AGGTCACCTAACGATCTACATACAAATAGAATTAAAGAAAATCACAGGGGTACGCACTTACAACAACGCTATTGGACGCACATGTCTCATCTTACATTTAAGAAGGGGTAAGTGCGAACCCTGGCTTAAACACAGACTGATTAATGTATTAAACCAAAATAAACTATGTAGACTATAAGTGATTATTACTAAATAAAAACAACTTACATTTGCTCACTTTGTCCTATTAAAAGGACAAAGGAAGAATCCCAGACACAACTCTCTCAATCTTCAAATCACAGTTGTTCGCAAGACTCGTGGGATATCACTGATTGCGTTTCATCCATGCAAGAAAGTGCTGATCTCTAGTTTTAGGAATTATCCCAAGGAAACTACCTAACATATTTAATATGTTCCAGAAGTTTTTTCCTGCTCATATTCATATAATTTAAGGTGGACGCACTTACCCCGCTAGGTAGGGAAAGTGCGTACCTTAGAATAGGTGTCATAAACCAGGTCACAAAAATTATGCTTATGGTTTATTTGACATATTATATGCTTGAAAATCTTAGTAAAGGATCTGGAAAGAAAACTAAAAAAAAATTGTGAGTGTACAAGATTTTTCAACAGAGCAGCATCCTTGAGAACATGAACTTTGAAAAAAAGAGTACGCACTTACCAGAACTCACCCTAAATCTTTTTTTTTAGTTTTAAGTGTCACTTTTACTCAAGATGGAGTGTGATTAACGTAACGTGACTAACGTAACCATCGAATAACAAGCAGTAGACACACTACAAACTATTTATGATGTCTAATCTCAGTGATAATTACAATACTTTTTCGATTTTTTTTAACTTCGTACGTTGTAGGATTTTTATTTATGTATTTATTTATTTATTTTTTGATACTTTTTCACTTCGGTATTTTTTTTCTTCGGCTGAGATTGACATTTCTATGGAATGACCCATGATCCAAATTACATCATTTGAAAGGCAAGCATCATCAACGATTTTTTATGATATGCTAATTTAAAAAACGCGCATGCTTTTCTATGCTGGAATTCTTGTTTGTCACTAAAAAAATTGTTGTGCGAATGGTGAAAAAATATTTTTTTTTAAATGTCAAGTACATTATTTTGTTTCCGTTGTTATAAAAAAGTTAAAGAAATGACAATAAATGAGCATGACGCATTTGTATGTTTATGTCTGGTAATAATTATACAATCATCATTGAAAACACACATTATATTTTAATGACTCTTGGGCCTACACTGATGGATTAAAAGATGTACTAGTACATACTTTTTTGCATGTATTTTTATTTCATTTGTACGAGAAAGAATTTGGAAACATATAATCAAAGAACACCTAAAATTGAGTTTTAAGACTCAAAATGTGATAATTTTCTGCAAGATGATACTTAAACCTTCCTTCAGTCCTCCTATCCTAACTAAGATTCCCCAAAGGTATATTTTTAGAATTATACATGTAATTTGGAAAAGTTTCAGGGATAATATCTCCAGAACTCGCATATTCCTTTACCATCATAAAATGCGTTTAACTGAGCATTTAAGGCCTACATTTCTATTAGTTTCTAGAAGAAAGTCCTAAGCAAATGTTCCTAGTAACATCACCACAGAACTTCAAAAACTGTATTTGTTTTTAACTACAATTTCCACAATTGCAAGGAAATAATTTCTAAACCCCATCAATTCCATTTTTTACAAATATGGCATGCATATACAAACGTGTTTTATCAATTTCGAAAACATTTTCTAGAGAAAGGCACTAAAAAATCCCTTCATTGTAACATCTCCCAGATCACTGATAATCGTCTAAAATTGGATTTACTCGTTGTATTTGTAACTAAATAAAAATACGTATCCTTTTGAAATTCATTCTATTTACGAGTCATTTTTAAGAACATTTATGAATTGTCAAACTTTGAGTAAATGGTGGAAAAATTTTTCAACCCACCCCTAGAAATAGCAAAGATCCGCCAATTTCAACCTATGAATGCTCATGCAAGAAAAACTGTCATATGTTTAAAATGTTCATATTAGAAATTACGATGTAAAAATTAACATATTTGATTTTATTTATTTATTTTCATCTTATAGCTCAAGACAGTCAGTCTTCTATGAGCCCTATTCTTATCATAATGATTGGAGTTGTTGCTATTTTCGTCGTTTTGGCATTAGTCATCCTTTTGATTATAAAAACTCAGCTATCGCAACAAAGAGATTCCAAAGGTAATGGCCAATTATGATTATTATTTAACTATACGAAGGCTTTATTCCGTTGGGTTCTTGTTTCTTAATGTCATACTTTTCATATTTCTCGCCTAGCTAAAAATCTTAAAACTGTGAGGTGCAATAATTTCTTTGATACATACTATAATATTATTGATTTGCTGTGTTGAAATATTAAAAGCGTACGTTATATAGAATATATGGCTGTAAAGGAAATGTAAAACTGCCCCTTCCACCTGGTAAAATGCCGAAACACAAACAATTTGAAACTTTTAATTTGTGGGTGAACATATTTTTTTTTCAAAGCGAAACCTATTTTTTTTCCACCAATCACAAAAGTACATATTTTGTTGGGGATTTGGTTGGTTAAAAATAAAACCAATACGTTATTTCATATAAAATATAGTTCAAAACTACGGCATTTTTTTTCAAATCTTTCAGAAATAAAGAAAGATAACGAATTGATAGATAGAAATATAAGCAAACTAAAAAGAATAATTGATGTATGTTTTACACAAGCTATGAAAAAAAATGTATATATTTAAATAAGCAAATGAAATCATCTAAAGTCGAATCATTTATTGTTATTATCATTTTTTTCATCTTTATCAATCTAGTTATTTAAAATGACAAGAAATAATGATGTAAGACTATATTTTTTCAAAATACGATGCAGCGTTTTGCAGAAAAGTCATCTCATTAAGATCAGAAGCAATGTGTTTTGAAAATAAAGAAGAATGGTTACAATTGCCGTAAAAAAATATTTTAACTTAAAAAAATATGTCATGGGAAACAATTAGTAAATTTGGCTTTTTTTATTAGCTATCTGTAAACTCAACTGTAAGTAATCGAAAAAAAGTTAAATTTATACAGAAATATGACATTTCCTGTTATATATCATCTTTCTATGTACCGTACGAAATAGTGCAACATAAATTAGCTTGTTATAACTCTTTAAACAAAAAAAGACGCTCAGAAATCGAATGAAATATATGTAGAGACCTAGAAAGTTTTTGTTTTCAGAAAATCCGAATCTCTAGCAGCAGAGACTATACCATAAATCAATTTTTTTGTTTAGACATAAAGAGAAAAGAAGGAAGCTATAAATACTTTGTCAAGTTTACCAATACTTTTATATTCTGAATAGAATTATTAGTTGTCAGGAGTTATTGAACTGTCATCTTTATTGCTTCTAGAATATATGTCAAATTTTTAACGACACTTATTCTAATTTTTTTTTTTTTTCAAAAACGACGCACTAGTATATATTTATTGAAATAAAAATTTAAATATTCATTCTCAGTGGGAAAATAATTGTTAAAAAATGACTTGAAAATCAAATTACAAAATAATTAACGATGTATAAAAGTTCTTAATCAAGTTTTCCTGTTACTGCATTTAAAAATACACATTTATACATATTTTACAACTTTAATATATTGATCCTCCGCACGAAAACTGTCCAATTCTACTGGCAATGCTATTTAAACTTGTGTATCCAATATTAGTGATTTTCAAGCTCAAAACAATGTTTTCTTTTTTTTTTTAATTAGAATTTCGATTTTTATTAGTATTTTTGTTCAGATTTATTGTTAAAATATAGAACCTTCTTATGTTAAGAATCTTATTACTTATTACTGTCAACGCAGAGTATCAGTCTACTAAACTAAAAAATACCACTTGTCAATGTACGATTTACTAGTATTCAAATTTGCCACTGGAAGTACTATATCAGATCCGTCATATAGGGGCCTGGAAAAATTTGAAATGACGGCCCTGTACTATATGTACTATATATTCGGCTACAGTTTAATAATTTTATTTCAAAAAGAAAGAAATGTTTTAAAATCAGTCTTTTTTTTTCGCTTGTTTTTTTTTTTTTTGTTAGTATTTTTAAGTAACGTAAAGTAAATTCTCTTTTCAAAGCTTAATTTAAAAATTCAATAATTTACATCTCAGATAAAAATATTTCAAGTGTTTTCAATATTTGCCATAAAATATTTTTTTCTTTCACTGGTAGTACATATCAAAACATATTCCGTTAATGTTTCCATCTTAAAGTAATTGTGTAGATACTACTACCAAAATAGTAGAATACTACTACTAAAAACGAATTGAAAAACGTAAAAAAAACTTAACAATTTTTAACAGTCTTTCATAAAACGCGTTATAAAAAATCAGTGCAATTTTAGCGCAATTTCAGCTCTCGGTCTTAACAGGAATCCCATTCTAATCATAATCATTCGGTACCTCTCCCACATACAATTAACTTCACATTCACTTTCAACTTGGTTACTCAATAAATGTTACAAGTGAATCTAACGCAAATTCGTCGTTGTTACTTTGAAAATGATAACGATAAAGTTATATTTGTAGGTTAGTGATTAATCTATCACAGTAGTATTCAAAATTTTAAGAAAGGTTTTGGTTCACTTTTGTATCCTTTTAGAATTGGGTGAATTTCTATAAACACTTTGGTGCATTATGTGCTTTGCCATACGCTATTATTTCTTCGTATCATAGAAAATGCCGTGCTTTATCTTGTGGTGACACTACGTAGTTTGTGTTGAAAGATTTATCAGTGACTCAACTGCCAAACATTTACTTATGCAACGCTTAATTTTTTTTCTATAAAGGTTTGTAAACATATTCCTATTATGAGTTTATAAATCACTTCCAATAAGGTTTCTGACCATTTGAAGAGTTAGGACAGGCATTTTCGTGAACGTTGTTTGTACTTCCCCTACAAGCAGCGTTGTATTAAGGAACAAATGTTCATCATGTTTAGCATGAGATTATACAAATTGGAAACAAAACTGTTTTCGTAATAAAGGGATGTATTGGCAAGTTTTATTTAACGAAACGGTCCGGCCCATTGCAAGAGATTTGGAAGAAGACAGGAGATTTATGGCCACTTTGGAAGACCATCAACAACTACTGCAGCCTGTAATATGAGATGTGTGAACCGTCCCAAAAGTTCTAGTTCGGAAACTGTGACGGACTATGTGCTATTGTGAACGCTGTAAAGTTGGTCTCTCGATCGGTATCCATTGGTGTCAACTATTTCCCATCTACCCTACAGTTTTGATGTGAAACTTACTTCAAGGTATTCTTATCCTCCTACTTGAAAACTAACATGAAATTACATCACTTTTAAACATTTTAAAAGTAAAAGAGTCTTGCATGAATGCTGCTAAATCAACGATTCCCAAAGTATCGTCCTCGGACCCCTAACTCGAGTGTCCTCCCCATGTTTATTCCATATAGAAGAAAATAGTTATGATCGCGAAAGATTAGAATTTGGCATTCAGATCGTTAACAATTAGTCGTTTAATCAGTAACAAGAGTGGGGTTTTTGAAGTAACTATGAAATACTAAGAATTCCGTAGCATAAAAAGTTTGGGAACCGTTCGTTGCTCTAAATTACATTCCCAAAAAGGTCAACTGAACTCCTTCAATAGCTGAAAAGCCAACTCGAAGCAACATATACACTCAGGGCGAGTCCGTTTTGAAACTTTTCATGTATTGTAACAGCCGGATCAATGCATGTCTTATAATTGACTTGCTGGCATTTTATTTTAGATACAGCAGGTATGTTTACGTTTTTCTACACTGCAAAAAAGGAACTGTTGTTTTTATAGTATAATACTGACAGCCGAGGTGTCAGTTTAAAACTGTAAACTGCACGGTAATAAACTGTAAAATTAGCAATTTTACAGTTTTCTACAGTAAAATTTGGAAACTTTTACAGTTCATTACTATAAAATCAACTGTATTATACTGTAAAAACAACATTCATTTTTTACAGTGTACTCGTAACAACAAAATGCTCCTTATAGTATAAAAGGAATATGAAAACTGTAGTTAAAAGTCTGGCAATAAAATTTTTAACTGCCCTTCATCGGACGATATGCATACATTTATGTATGTAGTTATTTGAAATTTAAGAGACACATTTAATTTGTATACTTTGTATATTGTTTGCAGTAATGATTTTAGCTGTCAAACTATTATTTAATTTCATTTCAGATAACCCATTACCGGACTCGTCTTTAGAGTAAGTATAGCTCATTGGTTAAGAAATAATAAATAAATAAATTTCTATATCGTTCACCTTTCCAACACCCATCGAACATGATTAATAGTAATGAAGATAAAACTGATTTTATCGAAAGAAGAATATTAGTCTTGATGTGAGTTAAAATGTTTGTAAGACACTTGTTTTATCTACATTTTAGCTAATGATTTTTGACTGCATCTGACACAAATATAGAATGCTTTTGGAAACTGAACTAAGAAGTACATTTACCTATTTGTTTTAGATACTGTTTTAGAAATTTGTTAATATTTCCCCGCGTCTTAGTAAAATGCAGAAAGTATTTTTCTGATGTTGGTGTAAGACTTCTTTGGGTTTAAATGGTGAGGTAAATCAAACTTCTAACAATTTCAGTGAATAAATTCTTCAGTTTTTCTAGAGTATAGGTAACCTCTTAAAAACATCTTCTAGATCACGCATTATTTCTAAACAATGGTTAGAAGTACCCCCGTACGGAAAAT
Organism: Uloborus plumipes; assembly: GCA_038373865.1. NCBI lineage: Eukaryota > Metazoa > Arthropoda > Arachnida > Araneae > Uloboridae > Uloborus > Uloborus plumipes. Next base: position 140,031 of record JAXGGA010001594.1, on the reverse strand, counting down.
TATCTTAAAAGTTTTCCCACATAGATAGCATAGGTTGTTCGTTGCATTAACTGCATTTTTCTTCTTTCCTTTTATTTTTATTAGCAAACATTATTTGAACTATGTTTAAATTTACTAATTCACTTATTTTATATATATTAGGTAAAATAAATATTTTATGATATCACAAAATAGCTAAAGAAGTCATTTTAGCAAAAAATAAAAAAAAGCAAAAAAACATAGACTACTCACCGAAACAAAAATGGTTCAAAAATGTTATTTTATGCAAAAAGCCAAGTTTGCGTAATGTTACTTATACTGCACACTTTTATCGTAAAAAGAAGTGTCTAGTTTACAGCATCTAGTTTAATTAAGTAAATTAACTTTTGCAATGCATAACGTAGAATTAGGTAATAAATCATTTTTAGAGATATGAAAAAGCAAGTTATTTTATTTTATTTTTCCTTCGCGTATTTTAACTGGCCATGAAATGCAAGTTTTTTTTTACAAATACCGATATACAAAATAAAATTCAACTTATTTTAAAACTTACTTAAATAAAAGAGCATTTTTGCTTTACTTGTAAAATTATTTTTGTGTAAATAAAACAAGACAAACTTCTACAGCGAACAGTGTGAAAGTCTGGGAAAACATGGCTAACTTTAATAAACTTGTCCAGAGTTAAGCAAAATGTTTACGAAGGAAAAACATTTAGCATTTCCGCTACACGATACGTTCTCTAAATCATTCCGTTTTCGTGCCATTTCGAAATGGACTGACACTCAAATTTCAGCGGAAACGAAATCGGGAAAAAATAAATTTTATTCCGAAACTTCCATTTGGAGGAGAATTTCTGTCCCATCTATTTGCATATCAAGCAGGAAGCAGCAAAGTAAATTGAAATTGCTTGTTAGAAATTCATTGGCGCCATTTTACATATGTATTGCGGTTCGATAATTTACATTTTTAAAAACAGGTGTTTCAGATTTGTCTTAGGTTTTGTGCACTCTTACAGGGAAATGCTACTCAATTCATAGAAGAGATATAACTGAAATGAGAGTGAAATATTTCAATGAAAGAATCATTTTATTGATTGATTTAGATTACAATATTGTCACTGAGCATTTAATGTTACGTACAAAGAAATCCAATTTACAAATATATTGTGCAAGGCATAAAAAACTGTTTAGAAAATTATGTTATTCATAGATAAAAATGACATAATTTTATGCTCAATTCTTTTGAAGCTAGCAGTGACCACTAGGAAAATGCTTAAGCAGCACTAGGAAATTGCTTAAAAGACAGTCGAGTGCGATTGCGTTTCCATGGTGGGTTTAAAACTCTATCTGAATTATATACAGGGTGTCCACTCCAATCGTGGACCAATAGCTAATTTCTAAACCGTTAGAGATAAGCATATAGTTTATTTAGGAAAAAATCTCCAAATTACGAAAGGAATTTTGGGTCTATTCAATGTTTTTCAAAAAATCAAATTTTGAAAGAGTTACGAAATTTAAATTTTTATACAGCCCCCCAGTCCTATCAATCATATTTAGTAAAACATTCTTGACACTGTAACGTTTAAAACTAAAAAAAAATCACTCTTCTACGACAAAAATTGACCGAGTTATGACGTTTTGAAAAATCAAGATTTTGAAGGATTTCGCATACGGTCCCTAAAGCGATCTCTCGATGACGTCATGAAACAATGCAAAATCTTGATTTTTCAAAACGTCATAACTCGGTCAATTTTTGTAGTAGAAGAGTGATTTTTTTTTAGTTTTAAACGTTACAGTGTCAAGAATGTTTTACTAAACATGATTGATAGGACTGGGAGGCTGTATAAAAACTTAAATTTCGTAACTCTTTCAAAATTTGATTTTTTGAAAAACATTGAATAGACCCAAAATTCCTTTCGTAATTTGGAGATTTTTTCCTAAATAAACTATATGCTTATCTCTAACGGTTTAGAAATTAGCTATTGGTCCACGATTGGAGTGGACACCCTGTATAATTGGATATCAATCAAAACTTTTATTGTGTCGTGCATTGTAAAAGTTGAGTATCTTCAAAATTAAGATTTTGTCATGCCGTATTACATAAAGCATTCTGCAAATTTTTTCGTACAAAAAAAAAAAAAAAAAAAAATCAGATCCTATTAGTCATTAAGCATTTCTCTTCCAAAAAGGGATTTGCTCCGCTTTTAGGCTAAAATATATATTCAAATGTGATGACTTTTAGGAAACAAATGCGCATTTAAAACATTAAATAGATCACTTTTACAATGAACCATACAAATATAATAAATTAGATTCGTTATTGCTGCATTTAGTTGAAACTTTGATTAACTAGTATATAAAAACGATAAAATAAGATATAATTTACTTACAAATATATACGTTCTAAGATGTGAGCTTTACTCGCCGAAACAAAAAGAAATGTATCTTATTGCAAAATTAAAAGCATTATCTTTCGTACCAAATGTTCTCATTATCAATAAAAATTAACATTTAATTTTAAGAAAAGATTTTTAGAATCCTTTTTTTTTTAACAGTTAAGTGCTTTTTATTAAACTCTCATTTATATTTTTTTTATATTTATGTTTTGCTAAATTGTTTGCAAATTAAAAGTGCGTATTCAGTAAAATGTTTTTTAAATGAAATTATTTTTAGTCTTACACGTAAGACTGTATAAATTAGCTATTGAAAATATACTTTTAAAACACCGAAGTATAATGCTGTTTGAATTTAGGTGAGAAATAAACAAATACAATAGCGAAACAAATATACTTAACTTCGTAAACAATGAATGTATTTTTCAAAGCAAAGCAAAATTCAGTGGTAATATTCGCGGGTCCCGTGTTGATATTTGTTCCTTCTTTGCAGCTGCGATGTACCTAAGAAAGAATTGGAAGAAAGCCAAGATGCAAGCGAGAAGGGCCCTGATATTATTCCTTTGTCTATAGAGGCAGAAGGTAAAGTATTTCTCTTTCAAATTCTTTTCTATATATTTACTTTTCTTTCGTCTCCGGTAACACAATTGTTTTTGTTTAGACTAAATATTTTTAAAAGAAATTAAATATGCTGCAAAGGTTATACTTTTTTTGATGGATTAAGTAACTTTTTTAAAATCAAGTTTCGTTGAAAAACAGTCATAAAATAAAAATAAATAATAATAAGTGCATAGTGAAAAAAGATAAAAACAGGAAATTAATCTGAAGTTTAATTTTTTTTAAATATAAAAATCTCTGACTATGTAAAAAAGAAACAAAGGATTTCATTAGTCACACAGGGTAGTTTAAAAAATGTGTAGAATGGAAGAAATCTGCTCCAGTGGTCAACATAATTTCATTTACATTGAAACTATTTAAGAAATTTAACTTCATTGAGATTTTAAACTTTAGCAATTACCAGTAATCAAATAATGCTGGCTAACCTTATCTACGAATGTGTCGAAATTTCAATCATTAACATAATTCAAACAAGTAGTGAAACTAAGAGTTAAATTTACTAAATGGCTTTAAAAAAGCAAAATATGAAAACCGTCCTGGACTGTGATGAAGTTGTAATATAACAATAGCTACTTTTAAGCCAGCTATGTTAAAGGAAAACCTTTCTTTTGTCTGGAAAGTTTTTGATTTTTACAAAAAATACTTTGAATAAGTAAGTTTTTGGCCGACATTTTAATATTTTACTAGTACCCTTTCTTTCTTTTCCTTGTTTTCTTCTTTGTTTTTGACCACGGTGTAGGTCTTTTAAAAACCTACTATTATTAAGTTGTTTAAAACTGATTATAATATGCATTAGACAGCTGTAGAACTTTATGACAACATATTTGCAGAAACTGGCACGGTAAGAAGACTTCTTAATGGTGCAAATATATAGCTCATAAGACGGTTGTTATGACATTTCCATTCATAGTAAAATTTGAATATCTGTGTGAGAAAAGTTAATTGAGGGTAAGCAGAAAAAAGGACAACGTGACGTTCATCTTAAGACTATTTTTATTAAACACAATGAAGAAAAAATAGATTTGTTAATTTCACACTGGCTGAGAGGCTTGGCAATAGCTGGAAACTTGGAATTATGCATTTATTATTATCATTATTATTGTTGATAGTTCATAATATTAGTCACCTACGGTAAGGAAGTCAGACGGATTAAGCAGCTATGTGGTGATTAGTGACACAGAAATATTCACTTGTAATAGCGACAAAAACTAAGACAGAGATTAAGTGCATTACACAGGTTATACATATGATTTAAGTATAACATTTTTTCATGTTGCAAATTAGCCATTCATTGTCATTTTGTATTTAGGTATAAAAATGGGTTTTCTAGCAAATGGCATTAGTTTGTTTTTTATTATAGTGTATGAGACATAAAATGCATGTCCTTTACTTCAAAATCCATACCCACATATTTTATGGCTATTGTAGATACACCTTCGAATATTTCTTTGACTCCGTAATCAGTGCTCGACTATAAAGTTTAAATATTGATTTAAACTTATTTAAATAATTTTAAAATTCGTATCGTTTAAATAATTTCAATATTTTTTGCAGTATTCTTTACGGGTCGCATGGCGGATGATGCATTGTACTGTGATAAACCGGATACTTCAAAAGGTGAATACGTTAGACAAAAGTACACCGATACAGTTTTATAACGAAACAAGCCTCTACGAAGGCGTCAATTTGGAAAAAGAAGGACAACACTTGAGCAGCACAACAGGTAATATTTTTTTCAATACATTTTTAAAGAGGCATTGATAAATAAGTTTTTGTATTGGTAAATAAGCATTTGTATAAAATATTTTTTTTTCAACAATAATTTGCTTAGCGCTGCACAAGTTTGCACTTAACCGGTCATTTACTAAACAGCTTCAAATAACAGATATATATACAGGCTGTCCCAGTTTAGTATTTCGAAACTTCTAGGAGGGGTAGATTGCATTCTGAAGACTCAAAATCAAGCAGCAATGCTGGTTCGGAAATTCATTCTTGAAGCGGTGATTTGCACAGAATCACAATAAAAATGACACAACTTTGGCGAGTTAAACTCTGAACAGTCTGTAATAAGCTTGGCAAATCTAAAATTTGAGCTTGTCGGGAAAGTTTCTAAGACCCCATTGCTACATGATTTCGAGCCGTTAGGATGCAGCCTACTATTCTAGAAATTCTGAAATACTTAACTGGCATACCCATCAAATACACACACACACACACACATATATATATATATATATATATATATATATATATATATATATATATATATATATATATATATATATATATATATATATATATATGAATACATTTAGAAATATAGATACACAAACCCACGCATATTATTCATGGTTGACAACTGCTATGAAATTTGTATAAAAGGGGGCATTGAAAAAATCATTTGAGCAGAAATAGTGTCTTAATCGTTCAATGAATGTAGCCACCAGTAATTGCATTTTAGCGTGACTGTTTCGGAACTTGTTATTTTCTTCGAGTCTCGCAGTAATACGTAAATTAAGATAAAAGAAATTATTATGTTTCTTAAATTTTACCATAAGTATTAACTATGGCGCCAAAATGTTGCTTCAAACACATTCATTGTGCGTAATTATTCAAAATAATTGCGAGTTTATAAGATTGTGCATTTTTTTTCCTAGGATGCACAGGAAAGTGTTTAAAAGGCTCCTATCAGTAAAGCAAATGAAGGATGGAACGTAAGGAAAGGACTTGTAATAAATGTATTAATTTTTCAAAACTCGTCCTGGGGGTTTTAGCATTGCGTAAGTAAACTGTTTGTGTCTCATTCTTATATTATTTTCTTTCAATATACTTTCTTTAACTCATGTTAAAAAGAACAGTTTTGCTCTTCTTGACATTATGCTATAGTGGTATTTCGTGAGATAGCGATAACGGTACATTGAGCTCGATGCACGGCAATTCTAGCAGATGAAATTCAATAGGGTCAAGTCAACTTTTTGTTGCGCACTTATTTTAAAGTGCATAGAGTTTCTTAATTACTTTTCTACATGTCCTAATTAAACTTTTTGAAGTCATTCCCAATAGCAGGTGTCGCAGAAAAAATTATTTTTTAAGAGCGATAGATTGCATAACTCTTTCTGTTATTTTATACATTCTGGAACGGCACAATCTACACATTTTATTTAAAATAACAATAAATATAATATACAGCAGAAACAAAAATACAATAAAAAATTTATCTGGGATGAATAGAATAATTTAAATGTTTAAGAGCTCTAGTTTGGTTTGAAATTGACGCAAAGCATGGAGCTTTGATGAATCAGATTTAGAGATTCTGAAATCATAAGCATGGGATAAAAAATGAATATCGTCAAATTTCCTTTTATTTATGTCACCATTTCTGATTAATTTGGAGATATATTGCAATACAGTCGGCAATGCTGGTATGGCGTTACATCTTGTTTTTTATTTCGCTTTTTCCATTCTTATCTAAAGAAATGTTTATCGTAATATATCCAAAAGAAGTTTTTTAGAAAAAGTCGGTGAAATACTTAAAAGTTTTTTTTTTTTTTTTAAACTAATTTACTGATAGCCGAATACTACTCGTTGATAATTTAGGTACTAAGAAGTAAACAGATACTCTAATCACTTGGCAATTAAAGTGAATTCTCACTGCTAGTTAAGATATAGTAAAATTTCACTCGAGCAATGAGTGAACTAAATTTAGTTGCTTAACTTCGATGATCTGAAAATTAAACAGGTTCATGAACGGGAGATATTCAGAGTTGATATCGTAAAACGAACTTCCCATAACTTTGAGACAAATAAGCTGATAAGTGAAAAAATCGAGATACCCTGCTTGGCACCCTAAATTAATCTCAAAAGATACCATGAGCAAAATAATTTTATGGATAATACTTAAATGTACGAGTTATGTAATTTTGAATATTGTTTTTTTTTCTTTTTTTTCTGAAATCTTACATTATATTCTTTATTCACTAGCTTAAAAAAAGCCTTGTGTACAAAACATAGGGATATGCATGGACGCCTTTACTGAAAGTACTTTTACTTTCCAAGATTTTGAAAAAGACGAGAAAAAATAGGTACTATTTTATACTTTCAATCTAATATTAAAGTTGATGTTAACTACTATACCGAATTTAATTCCACATGTAAATTAATCGTTTTAAATGGCAGTATAATTTTTAATTCGTGAGAAATGGTCACGTTTGGTATTAAACTTTACTGAATTATTAAAAGTGAATAGTGAACAGTTTCTTACTATAGTGCATCTTGAAACGTTTGTAATTAGTTGTCGGTACGCCACCTCATAATTTAATATAACATCATTTATACGCGGGTTTGCATCGTGGGGCTTGCATTGCATGCGTGGACCATGCAATGACTAAAGGCAATGCAATTTATTTGCCGTACCTAGTTCTTTCTTATGTTTTTCTAATTTTCTAAACCTAAAAATGTATTTATTTATTATTATTTTTTTATATGAATCTTAGAAACTCATCTTTCCTCCGGCATATGGATATCAGGCCTTCACAATGCGATGAAGCCCTCTATATCTAATTTGTAACATCAGACTCTCAGATACAGCTTCTGTAGCCACGTGAAATGCTTCATACAATTAAAGAAATTACTATATTTACAAATTGGACCAGTTGTAACTTTTGAAAATCTGCACTGATCTAGGACGATATTTTTATGGTCAACCAAAATGGTAAAAAAATGGTTTATGGTTTGGTTTCATTCAAAATGCTTTAAAAGTAGCGTTTGACAAGGTACCTTCCAAAATCGGAAACAAAATTTAAATACAAATACAAATACAAATGTGGCGACCAGCAGCAGGCTCTGGGCCCAACTTGGCTGGTCCTAGTCAAATTAAAGACCCCAATGAAGATCAATGGCCCTCTTAAAGCCATCTACTCCATTGCTCTTTACCGCCTCTTCCGGTAAGCTGTTCCAAGTTCCCACTACCCTGCTAAAATAGTAATTTTTTCGAATTTCAAGATTAGCCTGAGATTTAAACAGCTTAAAACAATGACCCCTTGTCCTGCTTTCCGTGCGAAAATCTAACCCCGTAACATCATTCATTTTAATAAATTTAAACAACTGAATCATGTCCCCTCTCTCTCTCCTTCACTCAAGACTATACATATTAAGCATTCTAAGTCTGGAATCATAGTCTAAATTAGAAAACCCATTTACTAACCTTGTAGCCCTTCTTTGTACCCTTTCCAATAAATTAATGTCTTTCTTCAGATAAGGAGATCAAAACTGAACAGCATACTCCAAATGAGGTCTTACCAAACTTCTATATAGAGGCAGAAGAACCTTCTTAGATTTGTTTGAAATAGATCTATTAATAAACCCAAGCATCCTATTGGCTTTGTTACTAGCTATGCTGCACTGTTGACTAGACTTGAAATCCTGATTTATTAAGACACCTAGATCCATAACATTATCTGCCCTATAATGACAGAACCCTGTAAATAATAGCTTGTATGCTTATTTCCATGACCGAAATGCAGCACTTGACATTTCCCAACATTAACTGCCATACCCCACTTGTCTGCCCATTTAGTAATATAATCCAAATCCTGTTGCAGCTGATTTATTTGTTCGTCATTTTCTACAACCCTCATAAGTTTGACATCATCAGCAAAACAATTCATGTTTCTAGAAACATTTTCATGAATGTCATTCATAAAAATAATAAACAAAAGGGGACCTAAGTTATAGAATGGATTTGTACCTTATAACTGTACCTCATAACCAGAGCGACGTAAGTCCAAAAATGGCCATTTTCACTTTTTTGCTTCATTGTGTGTAGAATTTTACTCCACATCGACTCATTAAAACATTATTCAATAAAACAAATTCCTTCACAAGTATTTAGTAACGTGAAAAGAGCGCGAGACCCATCCATTGCATGTATTCGACAATCGTTTTTCCCCTCTACTGAAAAATGACGAAAATGGACTTACGTTAGTCTGGTTCTGAGGTACAGATAATAGTTTTTGTCACAATAACGGATAATGGAGATACACTAATTAATCGTTTTTACTGTGCAAAAACAGTAACAACATGAACTGCATCTATCACCTATCTGAACCTATACACTACATATAATATTTAGATTACATTCACCTTAGGTTAAATGTATCATATTTATCAGACAGGTGATTTCTAATGTTTCTAGGGACAGAGGAGCAAAGGGTTCCAATTCACTGTATATTAATTTGGAAAAAAATAACGAACCACGCCCCCCCCCTTTTTTTTGGAAAAACTCATTTTTTTTAAGTTGGAAGGGACAGCTGTGCCCCACCCCCACCCTCTTTAAAGATGGGCTCGGTTTCAATTATACCTAATTATGATTAAAGAGCTTGAAAGGAAAGGTTCTATATAGAAATAATATTGATTGATAAAAGGAAATATGCAATAAAATGAAGAAATATGCATATAATCCTCTTTTAGTACTTTTTTTTTGCTGCTTTAATAATAAAAGGCAAAAGTTAAATGGCCAAACACTTTTTTCGGGCGTGACAAAGTTGCTTTACACAACTTTTAAAACATATTATTGTATATATTCTAACTTTTAGTGTATATTTTAGGTTTATTAAATGCATATTTGTATGCGTAGTTAAATGTTTTAGTGTACGTATTCAGGGCTCAAATCATTGTGATTGACCACGAAATGTAGCGTTCGAATAAAGATTTTTAGCCAAAGTCGAAGTATTTTTAAAAAAAGGGAAGAAAGGCGTCGAACAGGAATATCACGTAACTCATGATTTAATATATACAGAAAAAAGTATCAGAAAGATTTTAAAATATGAATAACGCACAGAGCCGCTTCACAAATACACTGAAAATACATAGCCAGATATTAATATTTATGAGCTAGTGAATACAGTAAATCAGGGGTCGGTAACCCCTTTGTAAATTGGGCCATTTTTTTTTTCTTTATTGAAAGAGATCTGGGTCGGGTGGAGTTTGCCAAAGGGTTAATAAATTACAATTGTGAAAATTGCATGAAAAATGCCTTTTATTTTATATGTTTTAAATTAATTTTAATTTTAAAATTGACTAAACATCATTTAATAAAATAGTAACTTTTTTTTGTCAATGTTAACTAAGTTCAAGTATTTGAGCGAGTGATGCTTTTTTAAGTTAATTAATTTTATGATTTTTTTTTTTTTTTTTGTTCAATGTCCGAAAAAAAGGTGGTGAAAATATTAATAGTTACTCTACTTAAGTTTAGAGACTACTACTTCCCTTAAAAATAACGATAATTTATTTGTCCGGTTTTTGTCCTCACTTAAAGCTGTCATCCCGAATTAAAGTGAGATATTTTCCAAAAATAGTATGATGATATCAAACATAGTACACAATCTATATTTTAATGTATTTTTATTGTTTTTTTACCGGCTAGAATCAACATACAGTGTGGGTATGTGTACTGCATGCTGCCTGAAAGCCTCAGATTACCAATCCCTGACAAAGAAAAGGTTTAAAAATGATTAGAGAAATATTAATTCAAATTTTTTTCGTGGTCGGAGCTTAATGTACTTTTTAAAATAAAAATCAAACATTAAAAAAAAATTTGTGGTAAAATTTTACCTAAATTTTGAGAAAACATGATCAAGTTTTGAAAGGAGACATTCAACTTTCTTGAGCCTCTCCCCTTTCTTTTGAACATTTTTAGCGGTAATTTGATCCGATTAATTTTTACTCAATTTTATAATGGAAAAAATAAATAGTGTACTCGTAAATTCACAAAGAGCGCTTGATAGTATACCTTATATTTTCACATTTATCTTTGAAGTAACATCTTCCAGTTTCTAGGTATGCATTTGTACATTTTGCTGACGCAAAGATCGTCCTCTTTTTTCATTTAAGTCATCAAGTTCATTTAAGTGCATTGTAGACCTGATAAGCTGCACAGCTGTCTAATTCAATTATTTATTTTTTGTCTATTTTATTGGTTTTCTTACATTCTTCCAGTGTTTGTACTGTTTTTATTGCTTGACAGATACCACTAAGCTTCTTACTTGAATTTCAGGTACCCAAAATATTACTGTATAATGGGTAACTTAAGTTCGAATGAATTATTTCAATGTGTGAAGCAACATGTGCGTAAAAATCATCTTTTTTCTTTAATAAGCATGTTGTATACAATTTGTTAGGGGGAAAATAGGGAGTTTAATGCTAATAACCTTTTATAATAAATTATCTCCTTTGCAAAGCCATTCCCATGTAGCAGGTAGCACAAAATTTTGGGAAAAGATTGTCCGACGACTCACCAACCATTCCCTGACGATTTCTTTCTTCAGAAACGGTTGGTCAACTAATTCCCATTAGTTTGTGCTACGCGGGTTGTCTTTAGTCTGTGTATAAACTTATTTATTTTTAACAGTAACTCTCACAGCGGTTCCAAGTATTAAAATCTATGGGATATTATAAGCTGTATTCGGCAAAATATAAGGTTTATGATTGAAATATATGCTCTCATTTCAGATCCATTTTACGTGATACCAGATATACCTGCGAGAACTACGGAACATGAAACTCCCCCTAACATTTTATTAAACTTTGGATATAAAGGAGATCTAGACATTCAAGACTGGACAACAAGAAGCTTTTTTTTTCTTCAGAGAAATAAAAAACCAACAAATTGTGTGCCAATTTATACATTAGCAATATTTTACAGAAAGTAAGAAGTATGGAAACTGCTCACTCAATAATTTAATATGAACAAATGAAGTGTCATGTAATCTTTATTTGTCACTGAAAGTAATTGAAAACTCTACAAATATGTTTGATGAAGTAAAACATCAATTACACATTATATAATAATGATAAAAAGCCTAATAATTTTAGGACTGCATAATACTTTTAAAATATTCTATTTTTTCATTTAATCCTTGGAATACATTTTCCACACAAAGTATGCCTTACAGAAATGGACAAATACATTGCTGTCCTAATATTTTTCTAAATAGATTTTGTGCTTTTGTTAATTACATGTATACCACAAATATTTTGGTTAATAAAAAGTTTTATGATGATACTTGAGTGTTTTTTTTTTTTTTTTTACATTTTCAGTTGTAATTTATATGCTTATAAAACATAAAATAATCAATCTCGAACATGTAAACGTGTTTTGGGAAAAATAAAGTAAACATGACTTCCATAATTTACTCGTTATATCGCGTCTTCGAAGATAAAGTATACAAAGTACATATACACATTTCTACTCTGAAATACAGTGCAAAGGTCTAAACCCGTAAGGAATATATTTTGTTTAAAAAACAGCACCAAAGCTTTTTTTTTTTTTTATATAAAGGGGAGGTTTTCGAATACTGAGCACTTATCGTTGTACTTTAAATATAACCACGAACGCTATGGCCGTTTAAGAATTAGATACCCACAATTTACTACACAAAGCATCTGGTTGAGTGATTTCGTCTTCTAAATAAATTTAGAAAACTGCAGACTTCCAGCACATGGATTTACTCTATCTGATACAGCAGCAATGCAAACCTCATCTGCCGTTGAAAAAATGTGAGAAAATTAAGTAAAAATAAGTATTAAAGCCAGATAGTTCTCGTTTTTAAACAAATAATGCTTTTCGAAAATTATTAGGATAGTGATTCATATTGAGTGATTGCACTATTTTCTTAATTTCAGAAATCGTGCTTAGTTTAAAAGTAAAAGTTGGATTCCTTGTAGGAAACCGGCTTCAGAGAATTGAAAGTTCTAGTCTGGTTTTTATATAGTGGTATACTGCCAAGGGAAATAAAAGAAATATGCCTGAATGTCTGCGGGAATAAATCTTGAGATATTTGAAGGAACGCAGTTTAGAGCCATTACTAACAATAGGGAACTGTTGCACCTTCACGTTTTCTTCAAGCTTTATATTCAGCGGATACCAAATAAGAAAACTTGTACAGTAGGTAAAAAAAAAAAAAACAAACACAATGAAAAAAAAAAAAAAAATGCTGATACTACTCATTACTTTCCCAGGCAGTATATAATGCATGTTTATTTTGTTTGCTTAGTGTTTCTGCTAATGTGTTCAAGTCAATCAAATGAAAAATTCTCATTTGTTCGTGCATTTTTAAAATATGCATGACCTGTTCCGATTGGACATTATGTTGACGCTGAGGAGACTTATGAAATTATGAAACATAAAGTAAAACAATAAGATGTTATAATCTTGTAACATAGTGTTCCCGCCACAATTGCTGAAACACTCACATTTCCAACTCTGCCAAATGTTAGGCCATGTACTGTAAAACGAAAAAGCAAGTTTAAATATAAACCTTGAACATTTTGTACTTTCGTAACTAGTATTTTTCCAGCAGTCGGAAGCGAACCCTTTTTTTTTTTTTTTTGCATTGTCATATTTGTTTCCAAAAAAAAAAAAAAACCACGACATGGATCAGCGCAAATGCATGTATCTCAAAAAGAAAATTCCCTGGTGCAACACAAAGCGCTACCTAGCGGCCAGCAACGATTGGCGATTGATGGATCCAAATAACTCAAATTTTTGGTAGGTTAATTTCCGAATTTAAATTTAGAAATTGATCAATCATTAATTCCTCTGCTTGTTTTTTTCATTTCAAAGAACTCCTATAGATGACAGTGAATAACTTTGGGCTCTTAATTTTTATCTTTGTTAAAACCCAGAAATCAAAAGAAGCTTAGCATGAACAAGGCATTGCACAACTCGATTATTTTCATCTACACTTTCTACTCAGAGATACAATTAATTTCTGCTTTGTTTGAATTCATGGCTGAATATAGTAAAGCATAAAAACATATAAAAGAATTCGGCGAAAATAAATGTGACAGTTTTAAGGACAGGATATGAGGTAGTATGGATGACAGGCCATAAGTGAGCGTTGTATGAAAAAGTAGCTCAAATTTCATGACAAAAGAAAGCTTCATTTTCTTCTCTTCTAGAGGCTGATGTAACGCAGTCTCACTCAAAGTATGGAAAAATACGAATATCGAATTGATGATGAGCATAAAAATTGAAAGCAATCCCAATTCTTCACATAATAGATTTTGTGCTATTCAGATATATGCTAAAGCCATTATACGAAATCTATGTTGTAATTATTCAACCACAAACTGATCATGATGCGAAAACAATGAATTAATAAGGTCTATTAATTATAGTTTGTATATATTTAGCATGCAAGTAAATTACAAATTAGAAAAAAATATTTCTGCTGAAGTTAATCCAAATTGGTTAGACCCCCCCCCCCCCCACAGTAGAGTCAATTAAGGCTTTTGCACAGTAGCATGTAGGAGTTAATAGAACAAAACAAATTCAGTGTGGTCTAAGTATAGTCTAAGACGGAACTACTAAGATTTCCGAATAAAAAAAAGTCCGACAAAAAATAAAATATTTACCCACTTTTCTTTCTGCTTAAAAGCAAGTTGGCACTTTTTTACAAATGACTATTTTACTCTCACAAAATATTATAACAAACAAAATATGCATACATGCCATTTTGATTGCATATGCAATTGCCATATTCAGAAGAAGCATTTCTTACCATTGAGTAATAAACATTTACTCTTACCCAAAAAGGGAAATACCTTCTTTCTAACACACTTTCCCTTCTTCTGAAATGTTTCCCCTTTTTCTCTCACGTAAATTGACTCATCATAAAAATGCTGCCACAAATGAGCACTTTCGGAACTTGCGCCGATTACCTAAATAACTTTCTTTCAACAGAACGTCAGGAGCACTTTCTGAATTTGATTTTTGCACTGAGATCAAGAAATTTGGAATACATTTTTCTTTAAAATTGTTGGTTTTATTCATTTATTTTTTGATATTTGCATGTTCAGAAACATCAAACACATGAACGACTAAATTTATGGAATGTTCTTTTAATCGCATTTGTATTTTTGTGCCACAAGCGAAACTCCTGTAATACTTTTTGAAAATATGTTTCTAAATGCAAAAATATTCATAAGTTTGAGATAAAGTTGCACGTTTGTTTTAACTCTTAGCTCTGTACATACACTATAAAAATGTGTGTAACCTTTGGCAGCATAGCTGCTTCCACTCTAATGGTGTAACTTAACTGAGAAAACTGGCGTACCGTTACGCGTCACTCATAACGTTACAAGAGTTTTACCACTTAAGTTTTGTTACTTCCATACATAAGCCATCAGCTTCCACATACAAAGGCACTGCGTACTATACGCCTTGCCTCCCGACAAGGGACACAAGACAGATTTACGGTACAAATGGGTTGAAATAACGACCATGGGTAAGCCGGGACTCGAACCTGCTTCCTCTTGCATACGAGGAGAACACTCTACCACTAGGCCCCAGAGGCCCCTCGCACCAAAGTTACTCCATTGCATTGGATGCAGCTTTGGATTCATAATGCTTCCACCACTTTTACAGAGTAGGATTACACAAATTTTTTACTATATATTCCTTTTAATTAAGAATTTAGTAAGGTTCAAGTTTGTAACGGATGCCAGCGTTTTTGCAAACATAACGCTAACAGCATGAAACATCGCAGAACTCAATCTGTATAGATTCATGTAAATATCACTATATGCTTTCAAAACATATATTTCTCCTTAACTGGTTCATTATGTTTTGAAGAAAGATAATAATTTATCATATTAAAACAGCAAAGAACAAGTACGTTTTCTGATAAATTTATATTAACGTATTTTAACTAGTAAATAGTAACATTGAAATCAAAACACTTAAAATTTATGACTAAATGAGTGTACTTACGTTGCATCAAACGTTTAAAAAAATATATCGAAATGTAGTTCGAAAATTTTCTAAAATAGGCTTGGTTTGGGTAAGTGGGCCACTGGGGTAAGTAGGCCACTCCCCTCAAAACTGAAATGCACGTATGGGCAATTCCATGCAAGTGTGGAAAAGCGTTGAAAAAATTAAACTCGAGTAATGTGACTGTTCTGCATATTTTTTGGTTTAAAAATGTTAGAAGTTTCTTATTTATAACAATTTTTTGTTAGGAATGCAGTTTTTTAGTTTCGGCAATACTTTGAAATTGATATTAGAGTATTTTATTTTCAGTGAAGCAAATGGTCAAACTTTCAACATTGATAAGTTTCAATTTTTTCCATTAGATAAATGTGACAAAGGAAGATTGTTGTTTATTACACTTTAAATTAATATTGTGAATTGATGAAACAAGTGTTTTCAAGTTCATTAAGGGATTTATGTCAATTTCAAAAAGGCTCTGTTCTATGTAACGTAAGTTGCCAAAAACATGTTAAAGTTTTTACAGCAAATAAAAAAAGGGCAATACAATGTTAACTATGTTATATTTTCTATCTTATAGATGTGTACTAAGCAAATAACAGTACTTTTCTTTTGAATATTGTTTATTTAATTTTTTGTGCTACAGTCAAAACGTGTAACGTAAGTTACCCACATATGCAGATAACGTAAGTTACCTTAGTAGAACTTCAATACTTGTGTTTCGAAATAAAGTAAATTGTAAATAAAACCTAAAAGGTTACTAGAAGTAATTTATTCTATAATTCTTTTAATTGTACTGCATTTACTTAATTTAGATTACTCATATTTCTTAAAATGTCAGTTTGTTAACAAGATTACAATACACCTTTATTATAAATTACATGATTCTTTTTGGCTGTTAAGATATTAATTCTCTTTAAACAATATCACTGCATTCAGAATATTTAGGAGGTAATGTACTGTGAATTATTCAAAAATGACTTCTGTTATGATTTAAAGTTATCAAATATGTTTTGGAAAAAACAAATATAAAAATAGTTTGTCTCTTTCAATAGAAATATATTTTGTTCTGCATTAAAATGCCACTGAACTCTGCAGAAAAGATGCGCTGTAGAAGGGGTATGAGAAAAATTGTGTTTATCACAGATTCATAAATAAAAGTCACTCTTGATAGTATTGAAATATGTTAGAAAAAGCAAAATGTATCAAAAATATTTTCTGAAGATCAGCACATTGACAATGACCATTTAAGAACCAGAAATGAACAAAATGTAGGGTTTTGTTTAGTTAGTATTTTAAGGAATAAGAAGAAACAACAGAGATAAAAGCTGGTGACTGGTGCGTGGTGAAGCACGAAAATACATTGTATCCTTGAGTTGTGACGATTATTGAAGAAAACTAGTTTAAAGTAAAAGCAATGGCTGCTGTTGGAACCAATTAGAAATGGCCAGAAACGACAGAGGACATTTATTATAAGAGAAAGCATGATTCGAAAATAGAATTACCTGAACTTGTTAATACCAACGGCCAGAAGGCATTTAAAAGTCTTATATTTTGTAATATTTTTGATTGATCATTGAGTTTGGCATTAAATTTCTATAAATTTAACTCATAATTGTTAATTTTCAGTATTTTGATCTAAACTAAGCTGTAATTTTCATTCATTAATTTTTGTAATAAAGATATGCTTGTAATTAAATTTTGTAACGTAAGTTACTGTAACGTAAGTTACCCAGTTAAAAATTCCCGTAAAATTCAATTTTTAAAATAAAATTTTAAATTTATGAAAATTAATTCCTAAATATTATAAGAAACTGATAAATTATACTTCAAACAAGAAAACAGCTGTAATAGAGCAGAAATTAGCCTTAGAACCAATTTTCATATTATGATATTCCCTTTTTGTGTAACGTAAGTTACTGCCTTATTTTTGACTGCTAAATTTTGTAAAATTTAAGTGCATCGAATATTTTTGCATTTTAATTTTGCTTTTCACTGTCATTTTCACTGAATGCTTTTGTACAAGGTTTTTATAACAATATTTGTCTATACTAAGGAGCTAACTGCATAAGAGTTGGTCGAAATGTAACGTAAGTTACCGTGGAATTGCCCGTATGGTTTTTATACTTTTTTGTACTGATCATATCAAACTGCATCACAGGCCCCGTTTATGCACGCTCCGGCTTTAACCCGGCGTGAAGCAGAAGGAGGAGAAATGCAGCATTGAAGCCGGGTTTTCAACAAGACCTGTTTTTGACAAAAGGCGATTTCTCTACCTTTTCCCCAGAATCCCTTGCGGAAAGGTTCTGGTTTGTGGAAGTCGCGAAAGTTGTTTTTCGTTTTTATTCCTCAAATTGTTGATTTGAAATAAGCTTGGACGTTATGCCTTTCTTTCATAATTCACAATATTACACAAATTTACTGATTTCAAAACATAGGCCCCGTTTACATACATACTTATGCACTTTCCAGTATATTTTGTAACTTATTTTAAGTGGGCAAACATCATTATTCTCGGGAATACTTTCCGATTCTTGGGAGAAAAAAAAACTCATTAATCTCAAACTTTTAAAATGAAATGTGTAGTAACAAAAGCATTTCTTGACAATACTGCGAAAAACAATTTCTATTCGTAAAAAATATGTTGGACAGTCTGTAATAAATAGGGGTATAGGGGAAGAGATGGTATTTAAAAAAAACAGGGTTTTCGTTCTAATAGGCAAATTTTGCCACACATTTTTTTTTAATGCAATAGAATGCATCCGTATTTATTTCCTCAGTTTTCAGTTGGAATGAAATTTGAAAAAAGTTTATGAATGCACTTGACATGTTTTCGTTCGGGAAATGTTTTGGTAGTTTTGGCCCGTTGACCCTTTAATTTTACAAGGTGACCTTTAATTGTTGCAAGTTGACCCTTTTATTTTATTTCTTGTTTCTGTACTATTTTTTTTGAATCCTGCGCGATATGGCTTTTATAAAAAAAAGCGTTTATATTAGAAAAAGAAATCTCCCTTTCAAAAATTGGTTTTATAAAATGGCGCTAAAATTGTGAAAAAAAATTGCCTGTTTTTTGGTTTCCGGATAAAATTTTCTGTAAAGTATTAACTAAAATTTGAATTTTCTGGTCTGAAATTCTCCATTTTGTTTGCTAAGATTGTGTTGACAAATCCATTAGATTGACATCATACCAACATGCTCAGACTTCATAATTGTCCAGATATTCCTGATAAAAATATTTTGTCCTGATTTGTCCTAATTTTTTAGTTTTCTGATAGCTCTCTTTTAGGTTCTGATCTTCCTGATTTTTTGCAGACTTATAACTTTTAGGGCTTCCAAACATGTTTTCAGTTTGTCCTTAGGAATAAATAAGATAGCCTTTTTTCCTAACTCTTTCTCTAAACTCATAATTTTTAAAAGTTGAAATTAAAAATGCACTCATTAATCGGTAAATGTGCTCTAAGACGATTAACTTAGGGGCTAATTAGGAGCCTGCGATTTTATTTTTGTACTAAAATTGCTTTTGCTTAGAAGAAATAACTATGCTGAATGCATTTCAGCGCATTAATCGCCTGGGTGTTAATATTTTATTTAGTTTTTTTTTATTAAAATACATTTTTATTCAGAAAAAGAAGCAATGCTTAACGAATATATTACACCTAATGAATAGTTTTAAACTCTAGCTGTCGAGGGGGAAAAACACATCACCCATAAACTAGGATTACAACAAGTGATAACGTGACATTGGCAATAAGAAAATAATGTACAGTTCAATATTATACTTGTATATAGGTACACATGTGCATTACTAAATTTTTGCTCAATATCAAAAGTGACCTGGATTTTTTGTAATATTGTCTTTTTTTTCAAAGCCACTACGAAGTCTGCGTACTACTCGCAATTCTTAAATGAAAAAGGGATTTTTACCACATACAATTTTGAAGCCACTTAAATAGAAAATATAAGATATAGTGATTAAGACTTAGTAGAACGAAGTTTAATTTATCGAATAGTAACTTCCTTTTTTTCAGCAAAAATCTGTCGAAAAATTATGTAAACTTAAGGATATTTAGGAAAAAAGCTTTAAATTTAGGCATTTTAGGATAATATAATTTATTTTTCAGTATTGCTAATCTTTCTATTTGAACAAAAGTATCAGTTGATCGAATATTATTTCCGTATTTGTTAAACATGATTTCAGAGATCTTCAGTTTTCTTTTTTTTGTTAATTTTTCCTTGCGCACTAACGATACTTTGGCTAAGTAAAATAAACAACCGTACAGTCAATGCAGGAGAATCCACCTTCAATACCTCATTGATGAAGGAGAGAAATTTCTACCCCATTTGAAACCGGTTTCACCCCGGGTCGGTGCATAAACACGGACTCGGTGGGGAAAGCCGGGTTGACGCCGGGTTGAATCCTGCTGCATAAACGGGGCCACAGTGATTGCTTTTGCATATATTTGGGTTTCATGGAACTTTTTTTTTTGAATTTAACCTAAAGTACACATTGCAATAAGAGTTTTTATGCAAAGTATTATTAATAGGTGTTTAAGGGGAGGGGTCCCACTTACCCCGTGATTTTTCTCTATTAGGGTAAGTGGGTCCCCACACTATGGTGTAAGTGGGCCCTCTCATAATAATGATGATTTCAAAATGAAAAGCAGTTTCGATGAAGCAAATTCCACGATGAAATGAAAGATAGTTTTACAGACCTAGACGAAATTGATGGTTCAGCTACAAAAACTGTAAAAGCTGATAACTATGTACTTAAAACTTGCATCAAAGAAAACCATACAGTATTATGAAATTCTAATTTTAGAATATGATTCAAATGAAAAAAAAATACTGCTAGATTTGACAGAAGGAATAGAAATAGCTACAATTTTTACTGGTTTGATGCAAGTGATGTTAGAATTATAAATGACGATGAAATGACAATGTTTCTCCCTCAGCAAACTTTAAACAGACGCTGCCATTACGTGTGTCCATTTTTTTTCCAGCCTATATATTTTTTTTTTTATTTTACCAAAATTGATCTCAATGGACGAACACTAATTTATATGTGAGAGCAAAAAATATCCCTAAGAGATTTTAATTAATTTCACAGACATATTTTTTTTTGTATTCCGCTTTATAATTTTCTGTCATACCAATTTAAATGTAAGTAGATATCTCGTTAATGGATACATTTACAAAAAAATATTTCCTACAAAAATTTTACACAATTTATCAGGTAGGACCCGCAAACCTCTTTTTTAGATATTCTCACTTTAAATACATATAAATAAATGGGGGGTGGCCCACTTTCTAGGGGGTAAGTAGGTTCTCCAGGTCATTTTTTAAAGAATACTACAGTTAAAAATATTTAAAACATTTTTTCGGAAATAATGCTGAACCAAGCCTTCACTAGATAGCGTTTTATACAGGCTGTTTCATTTGATCAAAATCCTTGGGATAAAAACGGTGGTCTTTGTCCAGCGACATCTATCGAATTTTATGGTAACCATCATTATATACAAATCAGATGATAAAAGACAAAATTAAAAGTTAATTTATTGGCGACAATTTTACAATTTGGCATTCAATTCTATTTTAGTATATTTAAACGTTATTTAATAGCTTGTTTCATTTGTTGGTTTATTCTACATTTTAACGGCTTATTTTAATTAGTTAGCGAATTATTTTTCATTTTAATTGATTCTAATTATTAATTAACTATGAAACGACACTGGCACCGTAGAGCGATAAATAGCGAAATCTATTCGCTGAGCGAGCTAATACTACCAACGGGTTGCCATACAACTTTTTAAAATTCAGTCCACAGTTCGCCATGATACAGTTGGTCGTCGCACTATTGTAGTTTTGTATATTTTTTATCGTACTTGTATTGCTCTTTAGTACCAAGCTATTATATATGATCATTTCGCTGTTACTAAAAAAATTAATATGTTTTGTTGTCAATCGTCTTTCCATTGTACACCATCGCTTCATTACGGTACATTTCATGCTGGAGCATCAAAATCAAAAAATAAAATGTCTCGACGAACAGATTCGCCATTTATCGCTCTGATGCGTCAACGCCATCAAAATGAACATCTGAACTTTTGCGTAGCAATTAAGATCGTGTGTGCAACAATAATGAAACAAAATAGTAAATTAGAACAATATTATTTCATTGCTACATTTTTTATTTATCGTCGGTGAATTTAAGCGTATATTTTATCAATGAAGAGATGTCAAAATTGAACGCCATTGCTATATGTTGTTAACTCGAAGAAAGTAAGCAGATGAATGAATGTCGTATGACTGAATCATAAGTTGTGACCAACTTTACCTGAAAGGGGAATTTATTTCCCCTAAAAAGCAGTAATAATAAGGCCTTCGGCATCAATTCACTCTGTACTCCACTTCAGTTAAGTATATCAATATTTTTTAACCCTAAAAGATAGGATAAACATCACTTTTTACAGCAGAAATAATATGCTAATAAATGTAAACAAACATTTGGGGGTCCTTATTCAGCGCTCTCTCAAGCAAATCTTTACCATTGATGTTCTGAGTAATGATACAGCCTGTATAAAACGCTATCTAGTGAAGCCTTGGCTGAACTTGTGTTTATTAATGATGTCTAAGATAAAAAAAGTCAACAAATTTAAGCTGTTTTGCTTTTCAACTTTTGTATATTAAGACGAACTGTTCTAAAAAGGGGGCCGACTTACCCCAACCAACCCTAAATAAAAAAATTAAAATATATTGTGTAATACCTAAAGTTATTTTAAATTCATATATGTTTGTGTTCTCCTGCTTTTGTACTAAATTGATCACATTTGTTTACTTTTTAAAAGTCATTCTCCAAAATACAGCAATTCACAAAATAAAATAATCGAAAGAGTGTAATGCAATAAAATGAAATTCTAGTTGTCGTGAATTAGAACACGCTTTCGTTTGGGGAATTTCTTTAGAGACAGCTAACTTGAAACTGAATCGTATATTTCCACGCACTTTCGTAACAACCGAAGATAGGAAATAACGTAAACAGAAACGGGAATTGTGTGCCGTTCATTTCGTTTCGTTTTTTTTTTTCAAAATCCAGTTAAGGTAGAAAATTGATCTGATGCAATCAAATTTGACGATGAAGTGTGTTTATGTGTTTCCGGAAAGTTGAGCTCAAAATGTTGCTCGCGAATTATTTCAATATAATCATATTACCTGCTAGAATCCATTTTAAAACATTGTGGATTTATTGCCCGCTTAAAAAAGTGTACTGCGGTTTGTATTTTTTTTTCTAGATGAAACAAACATATATTCGTTAAAAACTAGCTTGAACATGTATTTATATATTAAAAAAAAGAAATATATTTATATATTAGAAAAATATTTTTTTTCTGTAGTCAAACAGGTCAATTAATAATGAAATGGTGGAATTTAATGAATGGAATTTTTTACCCACTTTATTTATAGGGTTTGTTCGGGTAAGTGGTGTGGTTGTCTGTGTGTTTGGGGGGAGGGGGGAGTATGTGCGTGTGTGTCTAGGCAAGTGTACGTGTAAAAGACTTTGGCGCCTAATGTCTTGTGTTGTGGCGAAGGTGCAGGGGCCGGTAGACGTCTCGAGTGAAGCACCGAGATGCAATGTGGAAGCCTTCGAGTTCAATATATAAAGGGGCTACAAGACGTCTCCTGTCCAGAAAAAAAGGAAATCGTAATTT
The DNA here is from genome assembly GCA_038373865.1 of Uloborus plumipes. Taxonomy (NCBI): domain Eukaryota; kingdom Metazoa; phylum Arthropoda; class Arachnida; order Araneae; family Uloboridae; genus Uloborus; species Uloborus plumipes. The sequence continues at coordinate 116,567 of JAXGGA010001594.1, read as the reverse complement.
TTTCATTACACAAAAGACGTATGAATTTAATTATTTCTGTGGAAAACGGAATCTCGCAGTTATAGAATTGTATTAGACTGTTTTAGGAGCATTAAAAAAGAGTTTAAAGCAATAATGGTATGGCTGGTTATTGGTTCATATTTTATGGTTCCAAAAAGAAAAGAGAGCAAACCAACAAACAATTTAAAACAGCAAGTATGTCCAAGCCAACTGGTAGCTATTTTAGATTGGTATGCTATTAGAAGCATATGTGGTTTTTGGGGAACACAAGGTAAATATTATGCATTAATTCTACGTCACTTGATAGGATAGTAAATTTCATACTTAATTGTTCATTTTAACATTATTATTATTATTATTTCTTTTTTCTGAATTGCACGTAATCTTTGTGTGGCTAAAAGCCGCACAGCTGATATTTTGCTGCAACTATTACATATTATACAATCTTTTTTTTTAGTTCAAATTTGTCATTAGCATGTAGGGGAGAGTGGTAATGAATGGGCCACTAACAAAATATGAAAAAGTATTTGCATGAATTTTTTTTGATGCCACCAATAGATGTAGCTACTTGTTCTACTAAACTCATCCAATTTTCATTCGTTTGCGCTGTGTCATTTTCAAACTAGAGTGGCATGGTCAAGAATCTGACTGAAAAGTAAGTTTTTCTCTTTTTAGTAAAACATTTCCTAGCTAAAATGTACCAAGTATTTCACTGCATACATATGTATAAGCTAGTCTTTCCATATCTATAAACTAATCTTAAGATGTATTTTGATGTTATCTAAATTCAATGTACTCAAAAAACCTAAATGTATTCCAAAAGTATAGGTGGGGCTGAATGGGCCACCTAAATATTGTTTTTCTTCCTTTTCTTTGGATTTTCGCATTAATATGAAACACAACTGACTGTCATAGATAAAGATTACTGTCGTCAAAATAGGTTTGTAGTAACTTCTAAACATAATTTGCAGATCTATATTATATTCCTATAGTACAATAGACCTCTGGTTGCAGTGCGTGGCTTGAAAAAGCGCCCTACTCTCCTTCATATTATATTCCTCACAGTACAATTTCATTTTCCTTCTTGGTAACTTGAGTTAGATATTTCTTATTCCCGATGTCTAGTAAATAAAAAAAAAATTTATTTTTGAATTTTGACAAGTTTGAAAATGAAGATGAAGTTTTTGAAAGTGATTTTTAGTATTATTTTTGAAATATGTAAATTTTGTTAAATCATAGTGTGTATTATCTGTTATTTTTTTAATATATATTTGATGTTATTTATTTCTTACAATCTCATTATTTAGTCATTTTTCTGCTACAATTGGTATGCATCAGTTTTATTTTAATTGCATCAGTTTTGATGTTTATATAATTTTAAATCAGTATGATTTTGTATCATCATGTCAAGTGTCACATTTATTTTGTCATATTCAGCAAATAAAAGATTAAATCCACATGTTTTCATGGAATTCATTTAGTGGCCCATTCATTACCTTCAATGGCCCATTCGACCCCATAGATGGGGTTGAATGGGCCAAATTTCAAAATTTTTATTTTCTATTATAATTCATTATATAAAGGAGCTAATCCAACTTTTATGACTTTTTTAGATTGCCAGATGAGTAAAGTAACTAAAACACCAATTTAAAGTTAAAACAAAGTGTTCAAACAATTACAAAAATTCAAAACCAAAAAGTGGCCCATTCATTACCACTCTCCCCTATATTACTTTCCATATCAATAAAACATGCCTGGATTTTTTTTCTTAAGTGAAAATAAAGTATTTAGGCCCATTGACCGCAGGTAAAGTATACAAGGCCCTTGATATCCAAAGCATAATTTAGATAAAAAATTTATTAGCAATAATATTTTAAGATTGTATCATTGAACACTTTCCCAAGTTCAAGCATCACTGCTGTATAAGACGTTAATACTACCCCCAATGCCTCTTTCAGAAATTTACCAGTACCTTTAGAAATGTTTAATACAAATCCTCTCCTCCCTGTAGGGCATTTAAAAAATGTGTAGAGTGAAAAAGTAACAGAAAAATAAGGATTCAAATATTATAGTACAACCGAACAGATATGCTTACAGGATAGGAAGAAATATAAAATGCAATTTTAGCTTCGAGGAGTCATGAATAATGGATTACGCAAGGAAAGTGAACTCACACATCCGAAAAAGGAATGAAAACTTGAAAAAGTGTTGCAAGATTTTTTTTCCTTCCAATTCTAATGTCAAAGGTGAAGTGAATTTCACAAAATTGAACTAAAGGTTTTCTTCGATTCTTCTTCGCACTTTGGATTCCTCACTCGTTAGGTGAAGCTGGATAGTCGCGATGCATTTTATATTTAAAGTAGCCACTAGCGGGCGCGTTTTATTCTGATCATTCAAAGCGATTTTGAGAACAGATATGATTTTCTGAAAAGTAAAACAAATTCAAGAAAAGGCAGTGTGCTATCACGTTTAGCTGAGAACATAGAGCAGAGAAGTTTTCTTGAGAAATAAATATTTTTTAATGTAAACAAGTCGAAAAATGACTCATAAATTAACCCCACAAATAACTACGGCAGTAAATAAAAGTAAAAGCATAAATGAAGAAATCATGGATATGAATGCAGTGTACAAGAGAAAATGTGTTATTTGTTAACTTAGCCTTCTAGTTACAATTTTCTAAATATCAGACGAGGCAGATTAGATTCTTGAAAACACATGTATGTGGGATTTAGCTGGTTGTCTAGGGGCTGTGTTGTTTTACACAATGATGACCATTGTCTTTCAAGCATTTAATTAACACAAAGGCACAGTATCACAGGACAAAACAATTACAATCATCAAAAGTATAAACATTCTGAACAATCACGTCATCGTCGCTAGATGACCGTCTCAGTTCACACTATTCTTCCAACTGAAGCCGCAGCCGCGTCACACCGCGTGTCTCTGCGCGCGTAGGGGTTTTGGCGACAATTATGGGATTTAGCTGGTTGTGTAGGGGTTTTGTTGTTTTACACAATGATGACCATTGTCTTTTAAGCATTTAATTAACACAAAAGCACAGCATCACAGGACAAAATAATTACAATCATCTAAAGTATAGGGGAAGACCGCCTATATTGGACCCCCTAAGAACAGGAGGCCTGTGTCGCTTAATGTGGAGCAAAACAAAAATACGAAATAGAGCATCGTAAGCTAAATTTAATCAGGAACCGCCCTAGGAGCTTAAATTTTTTTAAAATATGGAAATAATTTTTTAAAAAATTATCTTACAAAAAGTTGCAAAAGTTCAATTTAGGAATATATGCGCCTATATTGAACCATGCGCTTCCTAAATTGGACCATGCTAGGAAATCATAGAATAATTTATATTTTAACTATACATCTTTTTTCCAGGATTTGCAATAAAATTTCTTTTGCTTCGGTCTCACTTAGGCAGTGTTGAAAAACTCACCGATGGCATTTTATGTATTTAATCATGTTTTGCACTTTATCTCTATGGTAAATATTGCAATAACAATTCTTTTGTGCAGTTTCTTGCTTCTTTTTGTGTGACTTTTTCTGTTCTGTGCTTCTTTCATACGGCGTTAGAATGATTGCTGAGATAGCCTTCCTTTTTGTTCATTCTATTTTTTACGTAAGGTAATATGTGAACCGGACTTTTACAAAATCATAGTTGGAATTGACAATCATGCTTTGATGAGAACTCTCCGCTGATTCTGCAGAGCTTGTACTAATTTACGTCGTAGCTAGTTCTTGTACATAGCGTACAACAGTACAACTTACACTGAACCTGCATGTTCACTTTGAGTAGTTTTATCTGGACTACTTACGTCGAACTCTGCTCCAGCCAAGTCAATGCCATTAAACACATGTCAATTAACAGGCGAAACTCCTATTTTTGGAATCAACTCACAGCATTTGCCATGGTCTTGATCGCGGTTTGCCCATAAGAATTACAAAACAGTTCCTCTTTGCGATATTGGGTAATGGATCTCATTAGATGTTCTCGCATTCATGCATCACATGCTCGATTAAAATACGTAGATAGAGACTGAATAAAGACTTTATCTACGTGCATGGTGTGTTTAGAGAGAAAGCATTATTATATCGCTCTCGTTAGCAAAATTATTGCATCTATGTTCTTTATGTAAGTGCTGTGCCTACATATTAATAGAAGAACATTCATTTTACAGTGCTTGGCTTAACGGTTTTGATGAAATGTTGTATCCATTGTGTGAATTATCGTTTGTAATCCAACCTTCTTTTGAACAAGCATATTGCTCACCAGGGGGTGCTTTTACGATAAGTTCATACGTGGAGCGTAGGTGTTTACCTTTATACGTCAATATGTTTTGGGGCTTTTGGACAGTGAAAAGACCGGATCCATCTACATTGAACATTTTAGTAGCATTTAAATTGTATCTTTTAAAAATATTTTCGAACAAATAGAAGAATTTCATTTTTTCTCTCGGTAAACCAGCATAAATTTTATTTAAACTAATAACTATGTTTAACAACCTGAAACTGCAGCTTAATGGAAAAAGAGAAAGAAAAACATATGTTTTAAGAATTTGTAGCTTCTAGAAAAAGTGCTTGATAAAAAATTAATATCGTGAATAGGTGTTAAAGTATGCTTAAAATAATCTTAACTAAGCTATTAAATCAGATGAGTCACTTATTTTATGTTACAATTAATAAAAAATCTTGCTTAAAATCATATTCTTAAATTGGACCACCGGTCCAATATAGGAAAATTTTTTCGGTCCAATAAAGGAAAACATGCCATTTTTTATTCTTCAGCTTATTTCTCTGTCAAAAATTATCACAATAGCGCATGAAAATACATAGATGCAATCCTTATTAAACACAGATTATCGTGCTATAACAGCAGTTTACCTCAGCTTACAAGTTTTAGTACTATCTTACTAGGTACAAGTCCAAAAAATAAGATTTTACACGTTTTCAACATAAATCATGCCGTACCTCACGCTACACCGTTCGAAGACTGGTGAAACTTCATACACATTGATTTTATTCCTAAAACTTTATATTTCTACCGTTAAAGTGTAGTATAGATCTCTGTACTAGATTTTAAGCCCGAGGTCCAATTTAAGCAGTGGTCCAATATAGGCGGTCTTCCCCTAAACATTCTGAGCAATCACGTCATCGTCGCTAGATGACCGTCTCAGTTCGCACTATTCTTCCAACTGAAGCCGCGGCCGCGTCACACCGCGTGTCTCTGCGCGCGTAGGGGTTTCGTCGACAAATAATATAGTTCTGTAACTATAGCTCATGGGGAATAAATCCCACATGTATGTAACAAAATATTTAAACAAATGACTAAATAGATAATTATAATTATATCCGTGGATCGATATGAAACTAACCGATAGGCTTTAGAAGATAACATATAAGAAAAAACAAGTTTGAACATTTAAATTCAAATAATCGATTTGAAAAAGAAACCGACTTCACTTCCAGCTGCTAAGACATCAATAAGTAATCACTAATTGTACAATTGATGATTACACGTAAAAATGCTTTTAATTTATTTTTTACACGAACTAAAAATTATAATTGTTGTTAGTTTGGTATTTTAAATATATTATTTTCCGAAGTCAATTAATTAATAGCTAAATCCTCCTCTCCTCCTTGAAAAAGGGAGAAATCATTTGGCTCAGCTATATCAATTAAATAATTTACATATTGCTTGTAAATTCTTGGTTGTTGGTTGGTTAGTTGTATTACGTTTATTAGCACAAGAGCCTTAGTAGGCTATACTGCGCCAAACGATGGCAAATTCTTGCAATGATAAAGAAAAGTAATTAAAAAAATCACCTGATGTTGTTACAATCTGCATAAAAAAGAATATAAATCAATATTTAACATCAAAAATTTTTGCTGCATTTACTGCAGTAATTTGAAGGCAAATATTTTTTTTCTAGTTTTAAAATAATGGAACACTTAGAAAAAAATAGTCATTTTGACAAATAATAAATTATTTGTTCATTAGTTTCTACAATTATTCCTTTTTATTGAAGTATCTTTTAAAAACATGAAAAGAATTTTGCTTGTTGGCCTGCTAAAATTTTAAGGTAGAATCGTTAGCAATTAATGTTTTATTCAGGTAAAGAGTTTGCAATCCTTTTACACATCTTGAAAAATGTGACCATTTAAAATATAACTTAATATGAATGAAGTATTCTAATGTATGCAGCATAGGCATGACTTGCTTAAAAAGACCATTGAGTTTCCAAGAAATTTCAACGCTCCTGATTAGAATTTTATGCTAAATAGTGATTAAGCTCATTGAATTATCTAAATTACATTCCTAGACGCTTCAGAATCTAATGATGATTTTTCAAGTTTCTTTATTTTCCAAAGAAAATCTTGATTGTTTTGGCTCTCGTTTTTTCTCCTTAACATTTTTTCCGTAATTAAAGTTTTTGTCATTAGCTTCTAGAGGAACATGAGACTAGAGTTAAAATGATTATATTAGCGAAAGTATTTATCCACAGTGCGACACTAAGAAAAAAAGTAGGCTATTTTTCAGAGGTAATGGTTTCCAAAGAAGTGTCTAGAATAACGAATAATAAATGTTCTTGATGTTTCCCGATAATTAAAATTTTAAAGCGAACCTAAAGGGAAGTGATGCATTTTTCAGTTTGGGATCTGAGTTAGCACTTTAAGAACTTTGATACTTCTCGTTGCACTGTTCTGATGATTTTTTTGATTAAACAATAAGAAAACATCATAAGATATGTTGTTAATGTTGATTGTGGTTATATTGCATTTTAGTTTGAACACAAAGGGGTGGGGCTAATTACTTTGACACAAAAGTTATATACCCCACCTGATTACGGGTTATTTGATGACCCAACAGGTTACATATCCCACATCAGATTTTGTGAGCTTAAGTAAATCAAACAATAGCAATATTTTGGATGATAACGTTAAATAGCGAGAATTAAGATATATAACTGCATTCAGAGTGCACCCCAAATAAAAGCATTTGAACAAAAAAAAAAAAAAAAAAAGCTGTACAATTTTCGATCTGTTACCGTTTAAGCCTTTCAAAGCACATGGCAGGTATTAAGAGTAAAACTGTTGAATCATCATTTTTTTACACCTATAAGGAGAATATAGGTCGGTTTTTTGATTGGAAGGGCATGGAATAATTCTGCGGAAGTCAGTGCATGTATTAATGTTTTGAAAATTTTGAGAGTTTTCTAGACCCAGCTTAAGAACCTGACGGACTTTCTGAACACGTATTAAAGCTAAGCACTTACATGAAATGTTCCCAATACCCTTGGAAGAGGGAGTGTTAGGGCTCTGCTCCATATCAGCTTAAAACGCGACCAAAACTGAAGGCAGAAACCGAAAATCCGGGTACTTTCCTTAGGAACACTATGTAATCCATTTTACGTTTCTGCTTTATTTTTCTGCTTTACGTCAATGTGGAGCAGGACCCTTAGACTTTTTCTTTCCCTTGCGTTTATTAGAAGAGAAAGAAAAGAAGTTGAAAAACTAACAAGGAACATTTTGACATTAGAAAAACAAAGAAACAAGCTAAATTAATAGGTCTCTAAAACTAATTAACAGGAACAGGCAAATTAAAAATATCCTAGTCAAACCTGAACTCTTTATCAAGAAACGGAAACAATTGCTTAGAGTGAATACAAGATTACTATTTTACTAAATTTTCTGTTGACATAATAAATTGTGCAGACTTTTTCGGATATTTGCCCTAAACTTTTGCAATAAATAATCAAAGACACAATGCACATAGGTAGATTTCGCGAATTTAGGTGGCCAAAAACATTTCATTGTGTTAACAGCTTTTAAATGGGGTTACAGTAATTAAAAAAGGTTTAGAAATGAAACACTGTATTGCGTTAAAAAAATAAATATTCTTTTAAAAAATATTTTATATGTATATCATACAAAAAAAAATAAATAAAATTATAAAAAATATAACCAATAATAATAATAATAATAATAAAAGATAACATGAAATGATAATTTTATAAAAAGTTATTAATTAAAAAAAATGTGTGTGTCCTATATTTCATTTTCGGTCTCATTTGGATCCCCAGGCAACAACATTGCAATAGTTTCGCTTAAAAAAAATTATGTGAGGTTTTCCTGTTTGGCCTCAAACTACTTAACAATGGATCTGATGACAATAATAATCTATGAAAAATATCTAAGTTGCACTCTTCGCTTCTCGAAGTTGAACTCTGTTTCAAGCGGAATCTCAAAGGTTCCAACTTAACCAAGAACAATTATTTTTTTCGAAAAATTCTTTATTTTTATGTGCTTTCAACCATCTTTGTTTCATTTGCGATTTAACGTATGAAAATGTATGCTTAAGAGTTTTTTTATTGTCTTCTGTATCACCATAGCACATTAGCAAGTAATTCTCTAAATAATCCAATTTCTCATCAAAAGAAGGTAAGTTTTGTCCCTGCATTAGGTCAAATAAATATTTAATCGTCACTACCTTCACGCCAGAGGTATTTGATGACCCTTAAACAAAGAAAACTATACTTTAGAAGCTTTAGAAAAAAAAATCTTGTTTTTTTTACGCAAAATCTTTGATTAAGGATCTTTCTGAAATTTCCCTGCTTATACCGTAAAAGAGAAAAAAACAGGTGGGACGGACCCTGTAGTATAGTTAAAACTCTTGAGAAATCGAAAATCAATGATAAATTTATGCAAAAAACCTCTTTTCTTACAAGTGAAAAAAAATATGACAATCTATAATTAAACACCATTATTATATATAGTTTTAAAGATTCATACCTGAATTATGCGAATCCATCACTTTCATTAAGGTAATTTACCTTCACAAAAAATATGGACTTAGTAACAAAAGTTGCACAGAGAGCGTCGAGAACTGTAACTTACAAAGGGAATGGAGGTCAAGTTTCGACTACCTGTAAATAATTCATGGCACATGGCCCAAGGGTGGGGATAGTTGGGATAGATAACTGGAAGTGTTTTCTAACGGTACCGCTTAAAGTTTTACGGCTAAATTAAATTTGAAAAAATGACTTTTGGACGCCTAAACCGTCGAAATCTACCTATGTGCAATGGTTGCTGAAAGATTAAAAAACAAAGTAGCTGTAAAAGTCAAAGCATAAGATAAGACAAAAAGGCTCTTTTTCTAAAGCCCAAGTCAATTTTAATATTTGTTATTTTACTTATATATATGATTTGAATTTAGTTAGTTAACAACAACCACTTTTTCAGATTAGAAAGATTTTTATAATGCTATTTTATGTGGGGCACACATCCAAGTGTAGCCGGGTGAGTAGTCTAGCTATCAGGGTACTTCACCTCAAAGTGACAATTTTGTTTTTCATAAATAAATAATTTATGTCTTATTTGTAGGAGCTAGTCAATTTAGCACAGCATCTACACCTATATTGACAAAAATATTATGCTTTATTTTCCATTTCATAAAAACAACATTTTTTGCAAAAGTTTCTTCTTAGGTGGATTGAAGTCATTCGAGATACTTCAACGATATGCTAATAAAGTGCCATTGGACTTAATAAAAAACAATACCTTTCACTGCTGCCGATCGGAGTTTTTGAAAAACAATTAAATGGTATAAACATTTTTAATCATTTATTTGAATTTAAAAATTATAAAATAAACAAACATTTTCCCCACCTTTGTCAAGAAAAAAAAAGTTCGTAACTAGAGAAAATTTGTGCTTTCGCTTCTATTTTTTCTGAACATTAAAAAAATCTAAACAATTGAATTTTTGTGCTAAACGAGTAGAACCATGTTATGTTTTCTTTTTTGTAAAAATAATCGTTTAAAAGTAATTCTACCCTTTTAGCTCTAAAAATTATGCTACGAAACTAATTATTTAACTACGTTAATGCTGAATTTAAAAAAAAAATCCAACAAGAAATGAATTTTTACTTAACTTTATTTTTATACGACACTTTAGGGCATTCTTTAATTTTCTCTAAAAAAAATCAGTTAAAATGCCTAAAGATTTTATGTTTGGAAGGGAAAGAAGGCTTAATTGAGAAATTTCACCTTTTTTCTTAAATTCCGGATTTTGTTTTCTTTTTGTTTTAAATAACGAATTTAATTATTTCTTTCAAGAAAAGTTCGTTCGTTGTCTCAACAACATTAAGGAACATGTGTTAAAGATTTTCAAAATTCAATTTTTGCGTTAAAGCCCCATACCGGAATAATTATTGAATATAAATTTCAGGGGAAATGTGATGTGGGATTATTACGGTGCAAAATTCAATTTGTGGGAAGCACTTTACCTAATGTGAAGAGTTGATGCATTTATCTTCCAATGTATTCTTTACGCACTGTAACAAAAACGTTAAGTTAAATGATTAAGGCTTGTTTCATTAATTTATTTTTATTTTTTTTTTTTTTTGTTTTAATTCTTAAGTATTTGAAATGAAACTAGTTAGTTATTATTGAAAACCAGACACACAGGAAATTATTATTTTTCACTATGGGTTTATATGTTAATTAGAAGTTCGGACACAACTTAATTCTAGAACTCCTTATTTTTCGCAAAAACAGCGTTTGAAGCAGCTGCCTAATATGCTTCTGTATTGACTAGCGCTTTGGTAACGGCATTTGATGAGGCCATTTCTTAATATTGTATTATTTTACACCCTAATTTAGTTAAACAATAAAACATGTTTGGTTGAAAAATTCTTATTTTCTGGTAATGAATTTTTTAAATAACATTTTAAATTCTTTAAAATAGGAAATAATTACAAACACAAAGTTGTGTGAACCCCTTCTTCCAAGTATTTTTTTATTATGCTGATATATATGCACGGACACGCTGTACGTTTCATCACTTATTCATCTAAATTAGAATTCAGTAAAGCCTAGATTAAGTAAACTTATCAAAGGTGAACCACCATTAATAAAATTAAAGTCCCGGATTTAGAAATTTACTCAGAAATATCTATTGAGACCACTGATAGCCGTTTTCATTTTGTCAATGTGTGAATAATTCAGCATAAAGTTAAAATAGCTGTAATAATGTACAAATATTTACAATATTATTAACAGATGTACTGCTTTTAAGTACAATTGCTAAAAAATATAGACTTTTCTTAAACATATTTTACAGGAATAAAAATGCAATTTAAGTGTCATGAGAAAAAATATGGTACACTTCAAATATTTTAGCATTCACAATAATGCAGTTAACTTTGCATTTTACTCCTGAGTTTTAATGAAACATTCACTTAAAAAAATAATTCTTTTATCAAACAATGACTTACTTTCAAACAAAACAACTTTTAAATGGAGAAGTATTTAAAAATCATCATTAAAAATCATCAAATAAAAGAATCATTTACACTTATTTTGAAAATTCTCGTGTGGGTGTAGAGGAAAAATAGAAGCAAACAAGTTAGAGAAGTGCTTGGGTGTTTTGGTGCGTGAAGAAAAAGATACTGCCTCTGGAGAACATGAAGCTGCGTTGTTATTTTACGTAAAAGTAATAAAATAATTAAAAGAGCAAATTTAAAGGAACCGTGGTCGGATAAACGCGGTTATGTTAAAAAGCACTTTGAACAGTGTAGACTTAACTGTACTTTCATCTATTACATAATTTTGATACTATCCTGCGTCCTACCTAATTTGCGTTTTTATCTTCTTCACCAAAAACTTTTGATAGTGTTTGGCCTCTAGCTAACCCTTCCAGTATCAACGTTACTACATCATACACATTTTTCAATGTTTTGCAGCATATATAATTTAACTCTCACCATGAAAGGTCTGGAATGGTAGTAAGGAATGTTGCGAATGCAGTTGTCATAAAAGCGTGTTAAGACACTAAAACAATATTAAATGCTTCAAGTTTGTTATAGTAAACTTTTACACTATATACAGGTCATCTTATACAAGCACATAAGAGACGCAAATATCAATTGGAAAAATTTATGCATAAAATCGTATGGATTTTGAAAAAAAAAATAAATAAAACTTGCTTGTTGAAGAAATGCTTTTTTTTCCTATTTTATGAAAAATTGAACTTTCTCTATGAAGTATAGTGAATAAGAAATAAGAATGTTATACCATTATCCGTATTTTTCTCTTTTTTCCTCTTCGTTCAATGAAATAAGAAAAAAACGGTCGATAGTAATATTTTTCTATTATTATTTAGGTGATTTGTTTCTGTATTGCAAAAAGATGTACGAATATATCTCTTTTAATGTATGTTTTTCTACAGCATCAGTATTATCATTTATAGGTTCAAGTCCAACTAACAGGCCCTTTCTCTTTTGCTTCTCTTTTACCCTCCTCCCCCCCCCCCAAAAAAATGCAGTCTTGTCTTAGAAAAGGAAGGTGCATTTTCATTACATAAATTACTCATGTATGTGCAACCGACTTTTGTTCAAATTATTCTTTTCAACCAACAAGTTGAAATTTAATTTTTGAGTTTGCATTGCTGCGAAAATTACGTTAAATTCAAAGTTACCAAGAATTTACTGGAGAAAGCACATTAAAGCTGCTACATTTTTTACATTTGCTTAGAAATATCTTGTTTGCAGATCGTTTCCAATTTGATAATATTTTTCAGCAGAAAATGCGATTTTATTTTGTGAATGGGGGCTGCATAGTTCTTCAAAATAGTTTTTTACATAGCAAAGCAAAATTACATGCATATGTAAACAGTAGAGATAAATATAACTGTACAATTTCATCCTTCGCCCAATACCTTTTTATTTCTTTAATTTCATTCTTTACAAATGCTTAGAAATAAGTTACGCATTGCTCTAGCTACTTTTCATTTCAGTGCGCTGAAACTAAAGCTGGGCGGGGAGGCGAGTGCAGCTCATTTATCTTGCGTCCAAGTCAAATAAGAGAAATAACGGTTAAGTATTTGTTGTGTAATTACAGGCTTGGCAATTTTATTTACTTTTCTCTTCACTGAACCCCCATCAAGTCAAAAATTAACTCTCATGGTGGATTTACGTCAAAATTACATGTTGGTATCCAATCAACTGAATGCATTAATTAACAGGATGTTTGTCCAGAATTAAACAAGCCTACTCTTTCACGTGTCAAGACTAAATTTCAATTATTCGTTGAGATAGGCAACAAATTGTTTCATCTATGCCTTTTCAGCAGCATACATTTTAGCAAAATAGTTGTTAAATTAAAGCAGTTGTATTTAGTCGATTGAAATAATAAAAGGTCAAAGATAAAAGAAAATCAAATTAGGACCCAGTACTGATTAAATTGGTATTAATATTGTATGAATATAATATTTTGACACCAATAAATTAATGAACTACCGGTTTTGCAACCGTCAGCTAAGAAAAAGGCTCTATCAAAAGAGCGTTGGTTTTTTCAACACAGTAAAAATTGCTTCATATTTTAAAAGATAACAAATAAACTCCTTCTTTTTTTGCTTATAGAACTAGTTGTAAAATTTAAATTTATGAATAAAGCAGAATGTGCTTAAAACATTTTTCAAACATGAATGTAACTGAAGTTCTTCAATAATGCACTGCACTGTTATCACGTAGGGCATGAGTTTATTTTGCTGTGCATATAGAAAAAGGGAGCAGTAGAGAAAAGTTTACTGAAATAGATCAGCATGAAGTAAACTTGAAACGACTTAGATTGCACAATATAGGAAACCTATGCTTATTGATATTTCACTTATATACAATTTTCATCAAAGCTACATGTAGTTTAGCTTCATTAAAGTTTGAGGATGCAATTATTACTATTACTAAGTTAAAAATTGGTATCAGTTGTTTCGCAATAAAGAAATATTAATGGTTGTGAAATATTTCACACCACACAAAAAGTATTTTCCAACTGATGAAACGTATGAAATTTAAGATTTGAATATAAAGCATAGTTACTTGTCTAGATCAAAACATGCGCATAAATAGGTTTACCAGAAATATGTACAGCTAAGGTTACCTTACACTGAAAATAAATATGCTGAAGTTGCACAAATAACGCCAAAAAAAAGAAAGAAAACGTTTCCGTTCGGTTGCTTGAAATTATTATCAAGAGAATAAACCAAAAAGCGACCAAGTCCTTTTTTTTCGAAAAGAGCATGAAACTCAAACTTTCTTCGTAGTCAAATTTTTATGTTATGAATAAGATAATGCAAAGATATGCATACATAGACGTTTTTATGTAAATAGCATGACAGATGGTGAGTGTATATTCTGAAAAATTATTTAAAAAAATAAAATAGTAAAAACTTATTCAATTCATCCTTAAAAACCAATTTAAAATGTGAGCAAGTTGTTATGGATTTTTAGCAGGACGTGAAACTAAAGCGTTCTTTGCAGTTAATTTTTCATATCTTAATTACAAAGAAGTACAAAACTAAATACTTTTCTTGAATATAAAAGTGTTAGAAACTTGCTAAAAATGGTTACATAGAGTAGCGTTTTAAAAATAAAACAGCAAAAAGTGCGAAACATTATTTATCTGCTTCTTTGCAAATGATTTCCTGTTTCAACAGCATAAACATGAATTTCAATTTGACCAAAAGAAGGAAAACCTTAAGAAAGTAATTTCGCAAGTGTGTTCTTCTCCACACAAAAGTATAATAAAGCACATATTTCTTTGTTTACGATTTTTACGCAGCAGAACAAAACACCCGTATCATAAACAATTCAAGCTGCATCAGTTTTGCAGGAACATTAAAAATGTACAGGAATCGTGAAAGACATTTTTTTCCAGATTTCAACAGGCTTTTCTCCAAAGAGTGAAATAGCAAAGAAATCCGTGAAATAAAAACTGTCTCGTTATTATGGTACACAATTCAGCTCATTCATTTCATCATTGCTCATTAGACAAACTCCTCTTTATTAAAAAAAAAAGAAATTAAAAGAAAGAAAGGTCCACTGGGAGACTTTCTAATTTTAAGATGTTGAGCTATATTCTCCATTAAAAATAATCCTTTGATTACTAATGATTTTCAAGGAAAAAATATAAATATCTTACTGCGACTTTTGAAAGATATTTCGTTTGTCATGCGTAAAGCCAATTATTGCAGATAAATATTATTTGAATGATCAGAAGGAAAGCTTTTTAAACTCTTTTCAACTCATTAAACGTGACATAAAAAATTTGCCCTGAAGGTTTCTTTTTTCATAAGATGGTAAACTACCGTGACTGCTATTTTATAATCTGTATCTATAGTGCTAAAACGATACTTAATATTTTATTATTGAAATTTGAGATTTTTTTAGAAACACCTTACGTTCTTTATTTGAAATGAAACAAGATCAATAGTACGATTTAATGCCTTAGTTCTTGACATTTCAGAGCAGTACATGTTGCTAGTCGGTTGCAATATTTTTATCAATACAAGCAAATGAGTTCATGATAATAAAAAGTAAAGTAGAATGGGAAGTAAAATTGATCGTGATCTGAATTTCAAATGGAAATTTTTTTAGCCTAGCAATTGCAAGCTTTTTGTTGCGTGCACTGCAAAAAATTGACTGTCGTTTTTACAGTATAATACTGGAAGCCGAGGTTCCACTTTAAAACTGTAAAATAAAATGTAATAAACTGTGAAACTAGTAATTTTACAGTTCTTTAGTGCAAATTTAGCAATTTTACAGTTCATAGCAGTAAAATTGATCTGTATTATACTGTAAAACAACAGTATAATACTGGCAGCAGAAGTTCCATATTAAAACTGTAAAATGAAGGGCAATAAACTGTAAAATTAGCAATTTTAGCTTATTAAGTTAGCAACTGTAAAATTTGCAATTTTACAGTTTAGTACTGTAATATTTGAAACGATGCATTTTTTTACTGTAAAATTTACAATGTTTACAGTGTCTTACTATAAAATTAGCTGCATTATACAGTAAAAACAACGTTCATTTTTTACAGTATGCTGATGCATTGGCATCAACTGGTATAATAGTCAATTATCATTAATATTATTATCATTATTTGTTGTTATTACTACTGTTGTTGTTGTTGTTAGTATTGTAACGAGTTCGTAGCACCTTCAACTTTCTTTAAATGAGCATTCCAATCTTGAGGAAGTAACTATAAATTTATTTACAAGTATGTACACTATTTACAATAAGAGCAGGAAACAATTGCTAAACATCCAGCAACTAGGCAGCAAACAGTACACTGTACTCTCAACAGTAGATCAGCACCACGTATCTAACGTGAACAGTAATTAAGAAATTACAAAAGCAAAAACAACATTCGCCCAAAGCGAATAAAAACGAGCACTCTCAGAAATCAACATCTGAAAAGAACTAACTGACTTGTGTTCAAGGCCAGCTATTTATACATGGAAAGAAATGTCCACAATATTCCAGAAAAACCCGGAATATTTTGTTTCATTCATAACTTGAACAATCCATTCACAAATTCTAGTGATAAAAAGAAAAACCACGCGAAAATGTCTTCACGCTTATCAAAGTTAGGGCAAGTGTAAAAACTACAAAGTGTTTCAGGGCCGGTATACAGATGATAAAAGTGATATCTTCAGATACATTTGCAACATGTCGCCAGATAAAACCAAAACTAATGAAAATAAAGCAAGGCAGGAAAAACAACAACTATTTACAAGATTTGTAACATCGCCCCCTTCCTAAGGACTGCACGTCCCGGGCAGTACAATCCCCAGAAAAGAAGCAAGGGAAAATTTACAGATACACACATTACGTGATAACCAATCATAAACATGATAAACAATAACAATGAGAACATGAAAGAAACACTAACATTGATAAAGTCATATTACAAACAATTAAAGGCAAAAGTTATATACAAAATTTACAAACAAATTATCATGGTAGCTTTAGATTTACTTTACGAACTATGGCCATAGTATGGGGCTAGCCGATCATAATGGACAGCCCTAGGTTTCGAATGTGATGACTTCTGGATCCTCACTACGACGTCGTTCAGCCGGTGGAGAACTGTGTAAGGTCCATCCCAATGCGACTGCAATTTGGGTGACAGACCTTTACGTCGGATTGGATTCCATAGCCATACTTTGTCACTTTCTTGAAAGTCATGACCAGTGGACCTTGTGTCGTATCGGGTCTTCATCTTGTCCGTCGTGATGCTGATTCGCTCCCGTGCGAAGTGATGAACGTCCTCCAACCGGGCCTGGAGATCCTGGACGTACTCCTCAGGCGATGAAGGCGCATCTGGAGGGAGACCGAAGACGAGATCACAAGGTAGCCGAAGCTCTCGTCCGAAGAGCACCCGTGATGGGGAATATCCGGTGGTCTCGTGGACAGCACTGCGGTAGGCCAGCAGGAACAGAGGAAGCTTCTTGTCCCAATCCTGTTGATTTTTGGAGACCATAAGCGAGAGCTTATTAAGAATTGTCCTGTTACATCTCGCCACCATGCCGTCCGATTGTGGGTGTAGTGGTGTCGTTCGAGTTTTCTCAATTTTGAGGATTTTACATAGGCCCTTAAACACAGCAGAGATGAAGTTTCTCCCCTGATCGGAATGGATCTGCAAAGGTGTCCCATATCTCGAGATCCAATGCTGGACTAGAGTCTCTGCTACAGTGGTAGCTTCTTGATCCGGAATGGAATATGCTTCGGGCCACTTGGTGAAATAGTCAATGGAAACGAGGATGTATTTGTTCCCATCAGTAGTTTTCGGTAGAGGACCAAGAATGTCGATCCCTATTCGTTCGAAAGGAGCTCCTACGTTGTAAAGATGTAGCTTCCCGCGGCTTCTTCTCTTCGGTCCTTTACGGGCAGCACAGGCGTCACAAGAATGACACCACTTCTCCACGTCATCCTTCGCCTTGCTCCAGAAGAAGCGCTCTCGAACCTTGTGGAGGGATTTCAGGATACCAAAGTGTCCTCCAGTCAGACTACTGTGCAATTCCTTTAGAACGTCAGGAATTCTTGATCTGGGAAGGAGTAACTGCCATTTGAATGCTTTACCATCGTCAGATTCCCATTTCCGATACAGGACGCCATTTCGCAGCTGGAGAGATTTCCATAGAGCCCAGTATCTTTTCGTTGCAGGAGTGTAGATAGAAATGTCTTGCCAACTAGGTCGCCGACTGTCTTTTTCCATTAACTCTACGATAGGCTTTAGGTCTGGGTCTTCAAGCTGATCTTTTCTTACTTGGTCGTCACTCCATGGATCAGGATCTGAAGATGATGAAGTAGCAGTAACTTGACAGGCAGTAGGGATTGTCATCCCGTACTGTTTCTCAATTCGGGAGCAATAATGGCAGTTCTCGGAACAAGGTCTTCTTGATAATGCGTCAGCATTACCGTTTGACAAACCTTTTCGGTGCTTAATCTCGATGTCATATTCCTGGAGCCGCTGTATCCACCTGGCTACCTGGCCCTCTGGATTCTTGAAATTCAACAGCCAAGTTAAAGAGGCATGATCAGTCCGGAGCAGGAATTTACGGCCGTAGAGGTAATGATGGAAATGTTCTACAGCTTTAACTATGGCGAGCAATTCCTTTCTCGTGACACAATAATTTCGCTCCGACTTGGATAAGCATTTGCTCCAGTAGGCAATGACATGTTCGTTACCGTCTATTTCTTGAGATAAAACAGCTCCAACGCTCTAGTGGCTCGCATCAGTGTCAAGTATGAAGGATTTTCCAGGCTGAGGATAAGAGAGAATAGGCGTTGATGTTAAAGCCTCCTTCAGCTGTAGAAATGCATCCTCGCATTCTTTGGACCATTCAAATTTCTGTTTGCTCTCCGTCAGCTTATGCAAAGGTCGTGCAATGTTGGAAAAATTCTTCACAAACTTCCTGTAGTACGTGCAGAGCCCCAGGAAACTTCGCAGCTGATGAACATTTTCGGGGCGGCTCCAATTCTTGACTGCGGATACCTTATCCGGATCTGTTCGCACACCATCAGAAGAGATAATGTGACCAAGGTAGTTCACCTCCCGACGGAACAAATTACATTTGTTGGGGCTTAACTTCAGGTTGGCTTCCTTAAGCTTTTGCAGCACCTTCCTAAGATTAGCCAAATGTTCCTCAAAACTGCGTCCTATGATGATTATGTCGTCCAAGTAGACAAGACAAGATTCATAAGAGAGTCCTCTTAACACTGATTCCATAAGACGCTCGAACGTGGCTGGTGCATTGCAGAGGCCGAAGGGCATCACTTTAAACTGCCACAAGCCTTGTCCGGTTGTAAACGCCGTCTTCTCTCGGTAGTCGGGGTGTATCTCCACCTGCCAGTAGCCGCTCTTTAAATCCAGGGTCGAAAACCACTTGTGTCCGGAAAGGGTGTCCAGAGTGTCATCGATCCGTGGAAGAGGGTAACTGTCCTTCTTGGTGATGTCATTCAGGCGTCGGTAGTCAACACAAAATCTGGTGGAGCCGTCTTTCTTTCGGACCAAGACGATAGGGGATGCCCAAGGACTGGATGAGGGTTCAATGACGTCATTCTCCTGCATCTCTTTCAAGAGGATCTCAACCTCTTCCTTCTTGGCGAACGGTAGTCGTCTTGGATGCTGCTTGATAGGGGGATGATCTACAGTGTCGATCCTATGCTGCGTTAAACTCGTGCGACCAACGTCTTCGGATGTAGATGAAAACACCTGCTTGAAGTTGTCCACCAATTTTTCCGCAGCGTATCTTTGATCCTTCGATAATGGTGCACTCTCAATTAATTTCGAAGTCAAGGATTCGGAAGACACAGTCTCGGAGGAATCAATTCTTCTGATGATGCAGTTTACGGGAGTACAAGTTGCCACCACTTCTCCTTTCTTGATATTCCTCGGTCTTTCACTTACATTGGCGACTCTCACAGGAACTGCATTCCTTGAAAGGTCCACAAGTGTAGATGCCACTAGTACTCCTTTTGGGCAATTACTCTGGTTAGGATATTCAATTAGGCCGAATTTAAAGCTGTTGTTTTCATTGATGGAGCCAGGTATTAGTATTTCTGATCTTGGGCGAATCAATAAATCTGTTTGGGCTATTATTTGATGAGCGGATTTTAAGTTATTTTCAGCATTGAAAATTGCTATGTCTTCCCTCATCGAGTGCAGCTCATTATTTTTAAAGTCGATAGAAAAATCAAATTTTCTCAAAAAGTCCAGTCCGAGAATGAAGGGATCTGTAATGTCAGCGACGAATGCCGTGTGATGGTAAGTGGCGCTTCCGAACATTATTTCTAAGTTCACTTTTCCTTCAATCTCGATTTTGTCACCTGTCACAGTTTGAAGAGTAACGCAGGGCGGCGTCCATAAGATCTTGAGTCCAAATTGACGAGCCACATCAGGCCTAATGATGGTAACGTTGGCTCCTGTGTCCACAATCATTTCGCAGGGAAACCCATTCACATATGCGTAAATGAAGAGTCCGTTGCAGCCGCCACTTCTTGGGGAAATCTGGAAAACTTTGGGAGACGTCTTTTTTTCTTGGCGAGCTTCGCAATTCCTTCGTACGTGGCCCTCACCGCCACATTTCCAGCACTTCAGTGGTTGTCCACTTTGGTCTTTGCTAGTCTTCTTCAGGATCCCCGAGATCTCTTGGATTTGTCGCTCAATTTCCGAGAGACGAGTTGAGTTCGAATCCGGGGCACTCACTTCCCCGCCTCTGTTTGAATGGCGATCCTTGCGGGATGTTTGCTGTGCAACCTCGAACTTCCTTGCGTAGACCAGACCGGATTTAAGATCTTTGATGTCCGCCATCCGGAGAGCCGTCTGGACTTCTGGACTTCGCACTCCGTCTATGAAGTAGTTCAGGGCCAGGCTATCGCGAACATCCAAAGGACAGTTCGAGAAGGCGAGATGAGAAAGCCTCTCAACATCTGCTGCAAACACTTGCAAAGTCTCTCCATCCCTCTGGAGTCGGGATTTCAGCTGGAGTTGGCTGAATTCTTTTTGGCATACTTCGCCAAAGCGAAGCTCCAAGGCCGATGATAAGGCTTCGAAGTCACAGAGCTTGTCCTCCGGGAAGGTCTGTAGTATTTCAGCTGCATCCCCTCTCAGCGAGGCTGCAAGGTGACAGGCTTTCGTGGAAGAGCCCCAGGAGTTGGCTTCTTCAACGATGAGGAACTGCTTCTTGTAAACATTCCACGAGGTCTTCCCATCAAACGTGGCCAGTTTAATGGATGGACGAGAAGTCCCAGCTGCAGCTACACAGTCACTTGAGTTGTTGTAGGATGCTGATAACTTTGATTCAAGTTCTTTAATTTTCTTTTCCACATGGTTTTCTACTGTGGTGATTCGATTCTCAACGCTGTCAACTTTTTCTTCTATAGCCTCCACTTTATTTTCCATATTGGCAAATTTATTTTCCACCAAACTTTTCATCGACGTTAGATTGCACTTAATTTCTTCTTGACTTGAAGTTATGCTCGCGGTTAAATCACTTTTTAATTGTTCTTGATTAGTAGCCAGAGTCGCCATATCATTCTTGATTTCTTCTTGACTTGAAGTTATGCTAGTGGTTAAATCACTCTTTAATTGTTCTTGATTAGTAGCCAGATACTTTTTTAACTGTTCTTGATTAGTAGCCATGATCGCCATATCATTCTTAACAGCGTTGATAGCATCAAGGAGTTTTGTTAGTTGTTCCTCCATTGCTCGAGTAATCACCATAAAATTCTGAAGTCAAAAAGTCCTCAGGAAGAAAAGTCCAAGTTCACAGATAATTCCAAGAAAGTCCTTGAAGATGCCCCACGTTGGGCGCCAAAATTGTAACGAGTCCGTAGCACCTTCAACTTTCTTCAAATGAGCATTCCAATCTTGAGGAAGTAACTATACATTTATTTACAAGTATGTACACTATTTACAATAAGAGCAGGAAACAATTGCTAAACATCCAGCAACTAGGCAGCAAACAGTACACTGTACTCTCAACAGTAGATCAGCACCACGTATCTAACGTGAACAGTAATTAAGAAATTACAAAAGCAAAAACAACATTCGCCCAAAGCGAATAAAAACGAGCACTCTCAGAAATCAACATCTGAAAAGAACTAACTGACTTGTGTTCAAGGCCAGCTATTTATACACGGAAAGAAATGTCCACAATATTCCAGAAAAATCCGGAATATCTTGTTTCATTCATAACTTGAACAATCCATTCACAAATTCTAGTGATAAAAAGAAAAACCACGCGAAAATGTCTTCGCGCTTATCAAAGTTAGGGCAAGTGTAAAAACTACAAAGTGTTTCAGTGCCGGTATACAGATGACAAAAGTGATATCTTCAGATACATTTGCAACATGTCGCCAGATAAAACCAAAACTAATAATAATAAAGCAAGGCAGGAAAACCAACAACTATTTACAAGATTTGTAACAGTATTATTAATAATATTTGTTTTATTAATTATATATTATACTTTTAAAAAAGCTGCTTTTTTCTTTAGAGAGTTTATGCGCTTAATTCTTTTTTTTTATTACACTCTTTTTTGTATATAGTTACTATAAACTTCGTTTAAAAACACAAAAACACAACACATAAATTCCAATTTATCAAAACTTAGTAGGGTATAGTAGGGTAATTGCGTACTTGGGGCAAATGTGTACTCATTGAAAAAAGACGAGGAAAAACTGAAGCTAGCTGCTGTCTAGTAATGCCATTTGGAAGCCTGAACTACATGCTCCCAAATGGTGCCACTAGATAGTAGCTAGTTTCAGTTTTTCCTCCCCTTTTTTTTAATGAGTACACATCTGGCCCAAGTACGAAATTGCCCCACTTCACCCTACGAGTTTCTTACAAATGAACGAATAATAGTGATAGTAATTCTGGCGAAGTTTTTACAAAGTGAAATAATAGATTGATGTTGGCTGGAGCAACACAGAAAAAGAGATTTTTATAATCAACGAGCAATCACACTAGTAAATTCATTTCTTGAACCGGACGAAAAACTCATAAAAGAAAAAAAAGCTTTAGTTGAAAATGGGTAACTGATCTTTAGGTTTTAAATCCTAAAAGCTTATAAAATACAATCAGCATGGAATGAAAAAGACTCCGCGAATATTTAAATTTTGTGATAGAAATCGTTTTAATGACTCTTTGATCTGTCAGATGTATGGGAATTGCATAAAATTTAGAAATTTATTAATGAAATATATAAGAAAAAATAACATTTCTAGAATTTTAGGCTAAGATAATGAATACATTTTTGAGCTCACACAGCATCTTTACTGTCATATGTTTCAATAAACAGTCTTAATTAATGAATATTTAAACATATTAACAGGTATTTGAAATTATACAATACGTTGAACGTTTATTTTAAAATGAAGTACCTTTTGTCTTCATCTGTCCTATTGTTTAATCAGAGATATAGTTCGAGCACATTCACCGAGAACAGCTTAGATATAATTAGCATTTAATCTTAGTGATCAAATTAAATGAAGCATAATTAACTCTTCTTTCTGTGGAAAACTTTTGCTAAAAATATGTGTCTTGGAAAATCTCTTTTTTTTATGGATATATATCTTACGTGTTGGCAATACATTGGAATACATTCCGAAAATCTACAATATTTTAAGAATGCAAAAAGTGCTTAATCATGCAGTAATGCATATTTGTATTGAGTAAAAACTAATATAGTCAGCTTCTCTCGAGACAATATTAGAAGTTAGGACATACGGTAAATATTTAAAAAATTTATGTTTTTCTGAAATGGTCATATTTTTTGTGTATGAATTGTTCAGTGAATTAACGATAGAATAGTATTTCCGGGATTTATATGTGTTAAAAAACTCTGCTGTCTGAAAATACATTTTTTCAACGTTATGTTAAAACAAATTCCTTAACTTCCCAGATAAGGTTAAAAAAAGCAGTAACTGCATTTTTGGGTAACTTAAAATTGCTGTTTACTTTTACTTTTGACCATGGTTGCCGTGTGGTTCCTGTTCAAATTGAGCTTGGAATTTTATTGCGTCAGCTTCTCTTATTGTTTCATTTTTGGCGTCCGATGAAAATAAAGCACTTGGAGACTGCCATCGAATGGGTGGTCAGTGCTTCACCTCCTCGGAGGTCCACCGGCTTCTATCGGATGGTGCAGGTCCTCGACATCTGTCGCTTGGTTGATGGCTGCCATGTTATACACACACACACACACAAACCCGCGCCTACACACAGATACACACCTATCGCAATGTGTGATTACGAAATACACAGTTGAAATTTAAGATGTAAGAATTCAAATTACTTATTCAATTTTATTTACTTATTTAATCCTTTTTGTTTATGGTTTTTTCTTTTTGTCTTCTATTGTAGTTTATCTTTACAGTGTCAACTTGATTTGTTGGGTACCGCTGAAAATAAAGCACAAAAAATAGTCAAATTGCAACATTTATCTTTTGTTAGTATGACATTCAAACCACTTTTCTTCACATATCTCTAAACTCGTTTTATCAGATATTACCCTTTACCTTCTCACGGAAATATGAAGTACCGTTTTTAGCTCTGTAGTGTCTTTAAATCTTTGTTTCATATGGAGGATACTTTTGTTTTTTACTTTGATACGTACCAACGTCTACTTCTTCGAAGTTAGTGGAGTATTTTTTTCAGCATTCAACAAAATATTAAGTTTAGCCTTTCTAGAAATTAGCTTATGTTGCTGTAACGTATTAGATATTGTTAAAAAGTAAATCAAAAAAGTCTTCTCTAATCTTAGAAAAACAAATATTTTGTCTTGAAAAAGTTATAATTCAGAAAAATTGGAAAAACGCTTCCGTCTTGAGCTTAGAGTAAGGACAAGTAACCGTGTGCAAAATAAATCTAGCAGAAAATTTATTATTAACAGTCTTTAGTTTTATTTATCAATTAAGAAGCTATATTTTACTTACAAAATCCTAATATGTACACAATTTAACGACTACTTGTATTTATTCTTGAAATCATAATTTTATTAACATATGTTACTTACTGCTGAAAAATATTAATGTGGCTGCTAAGAAGCAGCTTTTATCGAGATTGTGCAACGAATTTTAGAGAGACGGTAAAATCTGTATTAAAAGAGAAATAAAAAGTTATTAATATTATACGTTACAACAGTATTTATCACGTTATGACGTATCGCTTTTGAGTCACAACATTTTATTTCTTATCATGTGAAAAATTACCGTAGAAAGAGCTAGATAAGTCGTAATAAGACAGTTAATATCAATAGTTTGATAAATAATGCACAACTATTTACGTAACTGGCGGTCTCCACTTATATCATTTATCTTCTAACACCTCCAGTGCCATCATTATCATAACTTATATCGTCATTTAAGGAGAGATGAAACCGTCAAACGTAATGGAGCACTATCATCAAGACGCGGATGATTATGAGCAGAGCTTATTTGCTAGTTACACGAACAGTTCGACGTTGCTCACACAATGCCAGTGAAATCCCGTTTTTGGGTTCGTATGTTAAGTGAAGTAAAATTTAAAGCAATTGAACTAATTCTAGCTAGTGGCTTGACTTTACTACTATTTCACAAAATATTTAATACTTTTCACCCGAAATAAAGTTACATTTAAATGCGAGCTTCGAATTTGAGCAAAGTTCTACTTTTTTTTTTTTTTTAAAGAAAAAAGCAAGTTCCCTATTTTTGTAAAAAAAAAATATCTTGCTTGCATGAAAATAATTTATGTGTTCATTTATTTTTTATGTATATATAGTTATTCTTTTCATTTATTTTTTGCTATTATACCAATACATAATATATTAAGATGCAATAAGTATCAGACATAAATGCAGGTATTAGAGCCACTGAAAAACAATTATTATGTTCATGTTAACACATACAAAGTACACAAGAGTATCGAGTGTAATGGCATTTATTACACGGTTCAAAATATGAAACAAAATTATTAGTAATAACAGTTTGATCGCATATAAATTAAAGTTCGAAACTAACAGCAATGGCAGAGTGGTTTTAGTGCTATTTTGTATCTGTTCCTTATGTAAAATTAAAAAAATATGTATTATTTATGTGTCCTGGAATGCATAATTAGATGTATGAAATTTTGAAGTAAAAAGGAGACAGTTTCGAAAAAAAAAACTATTTAAGTAAAGCATGCTGGAGACAAAATTTTTCGCCACGAACTCAAAGCTTAGGATTTGTATTCTTTACGTCTGGTTATTTAAAAAACGGTTTTAAATGCACGAGACAACTTTGAACAACGATTTGTTTCCAAAGCTAAATTATTTTCGAAGTGAATGTGCTTAAAACATAAAGTCTAATGGATATAATTAACATGGTTTCAACATTAGTAGTCAATGCCATTGCTCATAAAATAGCAAACAGTCAGAATTTTTATGTTTATAACAGAATTATTAAAATTTAAAACTTTTTTTAAGTGAAAGTTGTTACCATCACGGTTCAAAATACTATCAATATTATTTACGTAATTTATTCATCTTCAGTTCTCTATTCTATTCTCCAAATTGATGATTCCTTCATGGTGTTACAATTTTTTAAAATAGCAGTATAAAAACACCGTACTGGCGTTCAAATATAAGCTACATACGTGAGTGGCTGATGTTCAAAAAAAAAAAAATATTTGAACGTAAATCCGTAACAGGATATACGAGGATATGCCCTAAATGTTGTATCCATTGTGTTTATTTCGGATTTTTTCCATGCGCTCAGATATTTTAATTCGATACTATCTACCCACTATTTTTAAATTTTTCTCTAAGTTTGCCAAAGTGAGACTAGCAGAAAAGAAACTCTTTTCAAAAAAAAAAAATCCGCAAATGCAGCAGGCAGTTAGAAATTTCAGAAATCAGGCTGTTCAAATAAAAATGTCGATGTGTTACCAAAAAATAGGGCAACTCCTTTCAAAACAAGACAGTTCCTTAAGTAATTCAGCACTAAAAATAGAGAAACAAAACTTTTGGAATTTTAAGTCACCTCTTAGAGATTTTCATTAGTATGTCTTCAAGACACATTATATGAATATTTGACAGTCTATGGTAGTTTATAGATGAGACAAAACATTATGCATTTTTTTAAGCTATTAAAGGTTTTGAAAAGCAAATCAATTAATCAAAATAAAGTACTAAAGACAGTTTTTTATAAACCAAATAAAAACATAGGCACTGAAATAAATATTAAAATGTATTGTCTTTTAAACTAGTGAAAGAAAATCTTTCAATACTTCAATAGTAAAATAATAAATCTCAGTTTCTGCTTGGATCTTTTGTGGTTGAATGTATGGTAAATACAATTTCGTAAGTAAGATAGATGAATACAAGGCAGGATGTAAGTGCAACGTGTGATTAATAGCGCTACAACGCTTACTGAACCTTTTCCCTTGCACTATTTTTTATTCACAAAAAAGAGGGATTTTTGAAGCAACAGAAAGTGAAACAAATAACAGAAGGGACGATGAATTTAGTATAAAAGTTGGCAGCAGTTTAGTTTAAAAAATCCGCAGAATTCTGAATGAAGTTATGAAACTAATTTGCATTTTAAAAAACTGTTTTTCTTTTCAAAATGAAAAATTTGAATATTATACAAAAGTTTCTTGGGAAAACTTTAGCGCCTAACTTTTAAAAAATACGAGTTTCAAATAAAGGATACACAAACAATGCGCAATATAAAATGACTTTTTGTAAGCACTATATGAATTACAAGAAAGTATTATTATGTCTACATAATATAACCCTTTTTGGTACCTAACACAAAAAACAAACAATAATTTTCTGGTTTCGGATGAGATTTTTTGCTACAGCTTGTAATTTTAAGAGTAGTTCCTATAAGTGTTATGCAGGGAACCCTCTCCCCCCATCATTCTTTCCTTTCTTTTTTTATTTGAGCAGCATCAAGGCCTACTTTAGTTTCGAAGTATGTAATTTTCCACCAAAGCTCAAAGTGTTATTAAGCATCCCATAATTAGTAACAATATTTAGAAATTGTTTTGTAGCTATATATTATTTTGTAGCTGTTCGTATCTCACGTCTTTTAGTTCTCGTTTTCTCTTCCGTAAAATTTTACGGTAAAAGTTACTGGCAACATGGATGTCAGTAACTTTTACCGTAAAATTTCAGGAAAATTTTAAACAGTGTAGAGAAGAGTGATTTTTTTAACTCAGTATACCTAATACGATTATCACCCTTATCCATATCCTAAAAACATTAAATCGGACAGGTCACTCATATTTATTAAAGTCCAATATTAAGTGAATAATATTAATCCCATTATCAAGGGATATTTAGAAATTCAGTGATACAGCTTAACTTCTATGTAAAAACGTAGCTTCCATATGTATGCATCCACAAATCTGGAAAATGAGTAAACGGATTGATTTTCAATTTTTATTAAACATTCATTTTTATAGAGAAGAACATGTTTTAAATATTTTTACTTGTAAAACTCCAGGTGTTTCGATAGGTTTCGATAGACAAAAAATATTTGGTGAGTAACCTATGTTTTTTTAGCCTATAGTTCAGCTAGGAGTGAAGTAAATATTCAAACCGTTTGAAAAAGGCCAAGAGGAATATTATCCCTTTCACTTATACAAGACGAAATAAAATACCATAACTAAAAATAAAGATACTGGATTGCGTTACAGAACACACATTTGAAAACAAATTTTCAGGTGTCACTGGGGACATTTGCTACAATTACTTTTGCTTTATTTATTGTAGAAAATAGTGAGTTCAACGTTTGTTATATTTATAGTTACTAAGATTCTTAGTATGTTCGGATGAGAGGATTTAATTTCTTTTTTGTTCAATTTATATTTTGCATTTCAATTGCTTTTTTTCTTCTTTTTTTTTCCAAAGGAAGGTCTTGAAGGTGGTCTTATTATTTTTCTTTACTTGTAGTGTGCATTTCAATTTTCTTTTCTTTTCTGGAGAAGGTTTTTTTTGGTTGGTCAAATTGTAATATAGATATTTTAATAAGTTGTTTTTTTTTTTTTCTGGGGCGGAGGGGGAATAATTATTGCTCTCATTCAATGCTAGATGAACTCTAATCTTATTCCTATTTTGCCTTTAGAGTGCGGAGTTTTTTTGTTCTTTTACTAAAATTATAATGTGCAATTTATTTCAACTCTTATTTTATTTCTGTCAAATAGTAAAACGCAACATTAATTTTTTTTCTCGAAATACGGCGATTTTTTTTTTTAACCAAGTGATTGTGTAATCTAGGGACAGAATTTTAATTGCAGTTTCTATTTAACCAAATTCATTTTTCTCGTTGGAAATATTTTCATTTTTTCCAACTGTAACACGTGTTTTAATGAAATATACCCCCCCCCCTCGAAAAACGTGTTTTTAATTTTGCTTTTAAAAAGTAATGTATATTTTAGTTGTTTTTTGGTCCTTCAAGGGGAGGGTAGGATACGTTTTATTTATTTATTTATTTATTTATTTTCAGCAATGTGCTTTTTAATCGAATACAGTAAACTCCCAATTATCGGCTGTCAGATTGTCTGTGGCTTGCATTATCCTCGACTTTTTTCACACTTTAGTTTTCTTTTTTTACCGTGATTATTTACTGAATGTAAAAAAAAAGGAAGGGGCGTTATTGTTTGTTTTGAGATTTTCAACACATTTTATACATTCTATGTTGTCATTTTCAGGTATAATTTAAATGTATGTGCTGTGTTATTGACTTATTTTAGGTATTGCATACTTTAATATCGTTTTTACTCGTTGTTCGATTCGTCGTTCGTGGAGAAGATTTTAACACAATTATCGTTATTATAATTCATTTCTTAATTACCGATGGAATACACTTGGACCCTAGGTTTAAGAGTTTATACGCATTTTAGCTAAAGATGGGTATTTTTTTACCGTAAGAAGAGGGTTAGATTTTTCTGAACTGAATGAAATTATTTTTGACTCTTTTCACGGGCAGTGTCGTGTGGGTAGAGATAGTTATTTTTAAACTTTTTATAAATTCAGTTCATATTTTCAACGTCCCTTTTTTTATTTTCTCAGAACCACTTTTGAATTTTGGGGAAATAGTACTTTGTAAAATATTTTTGCGGTTAAAAGTTATTACATTTAAAAAAAAAGAAAGAGAAGGAACACTTGAATAGCACATACACTTTTTCTCTCTTTGGCTTATTATTTCATTATTAATTTTTATACAAAAGTAGTTTGCAGGTAAAACATATTTCATTTCTCGTTCAGTTTAACAAGAAATAAAGTATTTTAAGAAATGTAGAAGATATTTCTTGCGCATTCAAACGTTGCAGAATCAGATAAAAATATCATTAGCTGGCTAGCCTTAATGGCCTGTTAGATGCTTAATTACCAGTCATTACAAAAGGCTTGCAATAAAAGTTAATCCCTCGCGCGAACATTTATTTAGTGTTGCACATGTTTTCTTTTACTCAAAACCGTACTTTTTAGCTCTAAATTCTGCTATAAATTCTGTTTGCGCAAAATTAGTTGTACGTTTAATCTTGATTTTATCTATGATAGTTACTGATTTTATTAGCCCTATATTCCTATCAGATCATTCACAAGAAAGTTTAACTTTTGAATAAGAGTGTATACTAAACAGTCCCTTAAAAAATAAAAATAAAATGAGATAATAGAGAAGTTGCAAAAAATAAGCACAGTGCGATTAAAATTTGCTGTAAACAATAACTACATGAGCTTACAAACTATAATGAAAACCTTTTAAATGTATGTTAAGTTTATATTTTCGAAAATAGAAGCCTTACTGAAATTTTGCAGAGTGATAGGCGTTTACAATAATGTTTTACTAATGTTTCTAAAATGAAACCGACCAATTGCAAGAACGATTGTTCAGATAACTACAAACTACACGGATCAACTAGTAAACAGAAAAAAATAATAATGACTACATCAATGCACCAATTGCTCCGGTACAATAATAACAAATATATATTTTGCATTAATATTGCATTTAATTCCCTTAATACTGCTCTACATTAAAAGCAAAAGATACACTTTTTTTTGAATTTCATAAATATTCATCTGTAAAGTTACTAATTTTATTAAAAAATGAGCACATTTTTTTAAAAATGTATGTCTCTTAAGATAAAAGTAAAAAATATTTGATAATATACTGATTCGATCAAATTTTTATTTATTTGTTCAGATAATCTATTTCAATTAGGTAATATCTAAATAGAAACAGTTGTTTTCAGTGAGTCATCTGAGTTCAAATTTTACAAATATTGTTTCAAATAAAATTAACCTTGTGAAATTTTGTTGGGGAAGAAAATTTTTTACGGTAGGAAGCGTTTAACGACAAGGTATTTGCTGTAACGAGATTGCTTTTTCGTAAAGCAGTGTACATTTAGACACGTAAGACAGTTGTATGATGATACTCGTACAGTAAATAATGAAAATTTATTTATTACATTTAAAGATTAACTTTTGAGCAAGTCATTTTTAAAATTCAATAATTCTTTTCTTACATTACGTTGAGGAAAACTATTCTTAAAGATCAAACCAACGCAATAAATGTTGCTACATTCTGATATCTGCAATACTATTTTATGTACATCAAAGTAAAGAAACAAATAGCTACTGGTTCGAAAGTGTCTTCTCAAACGCTGCTAAACGTCAATTGAAAAGGGTACTTTGAGCTAACATAAAATTGCAAGCTGAATGTCACTTAATCCTCGTATCATTACAGTGTAGTGTGACAGTAAAATCCGCCAAAAGTGTCCCTTAGAAGTAAGGAGACATTGACGGCTGAAAGCTTAAAGTGATCCTTCTTCAATTTTAGAATTTTCTGGGATTTGTGTGAGTGAGATGTATTGCTTTATACGTTCGACACGAGCTGTTAATAGAAGTAATTCGAGACAAGGATCTGTACTTGAATCGGAAACGAACGGCGCCGCCATTTGTTTTTCGGACTTAAGACATTGTGGTGTAAAGATACAAAATCGAGCTCTTAATGTTTTAAACAATTCACACTTTTATTCCTAATCGTTTACGGAAAATGCTTAGGGTAATAAACACTTTTAAAAACACACATTTTCTTGTTTTGGGTGTCTGAATTAATTGCGAAGTTATTTGTCAGTAAATATCTAATAGTTTATATTGAACATAATTCAATCAATCTAGAAAAAGCAACCCCTTTTACTGACGTTAAATGCTGCATTTGATAAAAATAGCCTTAAGACCAAGTGTTTGCGCTATAAAATATATTTTTCATAGGTTCAATGTGCTATTTATGTAACTTTTTTTTTCTGCTTAATGTTTCTATTATGTAATAAACTAACGTTCTTGTTTCCCTCTCTTTTACGTAAACAAACAACGGGAATAACCTTTGTAAATATTTCTTTTTCTTGGGAGGGGGGCGGAGGGGAGTTGGACGGCCTTTGCTTGAATCGGATTACTATTTTTGAAAGCATATATAGCATGTGGAAGATAAATAAACAGACACGTTTCTTCGTGTTATAATTCAATTCTAGGAAAAGTGTATTTGGTCTGATCTATAAATTGATTAATCTAAGCAATATATTTTTAAAGTATATTTTTACACTAAATTAACAGCCGCTTCTGATTCTTTTTGATTCTTAAATCTATGCTGTAACTTAAATAAACCAAAATCTCCTCAGGTCAGCTGGTGCTTTAAAAACTTATTAAAAACTTGTGTATTTTTCAGGCACTTAAGTTGTACTATAAAATAAATTTTATACTCGTACAAAATGTGATACCAAAAAACATCAGTGTAAACTTAAATTGTATAAACTCACACTGAAGAAAGTTTTGAAATAGCTACTACAGTACAGTACTAATACGGAAGAGGTTTTTTTTTTTTTTTTTTTGAAAGCGTTGTTATTATATCACATGTGATGAGTGTCCTGCTACTTTTTGGCCTTTCAATTCGACTTGAAAGATTTCTTCTTTAAAATAATGTACGAATATATTTTCTCTGACACAAAAATGTAGGTTTGATTTTTAAAATAATAACAAATGGAATACCTGATCAAAATTATTCTTCAGTGAAATTTGAAATCGTGTAAAACTTGAAATAGTAATAAGCAATAATAAATATAAATAATTTTTTGTCAGCAGAAAAGGGATCTGATTTGAGAACGTGTAAGGGATCTGATTTGAGAACATAAGAAACATTATCGAAACCAAGGATTTAAAAGAATACAGAATATTAATATATATATATATATATATATATATATATATATATATATATATATATATATATATATATATATATAATATATATATATATATATATATATATATATATATATATATATATATATAATCACAGTTGTCGAAAAGTCAGAAAACACAATTTTAATGTCGTCTGACGAAATTATAAATCTGTAAGATGGACATGTTCATTTTTTGATGCCATACAAACTTTACAAAGCTTTTTTGTGGTGGGGAGTGAAGCTATAAAGTAACTTTTTTAGCACTGTTCGACTGCATCATTAATTATACGTTCAAAAAAATTGATGGCACCTACATTAAACTATCACTATCCAGAACTACGTTTTCAAGGCTGTTCAAATGTCACTATATGGAGTATAAAGTCTTCTGTAAGGAGCAGGCCCGTTATTTAGGGGGATCAGGGGGGAGGCAATTGGCTTTAGGAAATCAATGTATTTACACATAAGTGGGCGTGGTTTTTTATGTTCCCCAATGAAATTGCACTATGTTTGTACCCTTTGCCCCCCTGGAAAACTTGAAATGACGGCCCTGGATTTAAGTCCCAATTTGAATTTATCTCTATTGACCAGCGAGACCGCAATATAAAAGCGTGACAGATAGCCGTGGGATACGACACTGACTGATGCTGGCAACACGGTCAAACGTGTTTTTTTTTTTTTTTTTTTTGACTGCGTTACAGAGTATAGTTATAATTTAAAATTACATTGAAAAACACTCCTTCAATGAAAACGTAAATTTAAACCGTACCGGCCCAGAATAATTGAACTAAAAATAAAAAAAAATTGAGAAAAATAAAACCGCCAACTGTTATTTTTTAACAATCTTTAAATGTTAATGTTAAACATTCTCGTAAATGTAGAAAATTAAAACTAAGTTACTTTGCACGAAAAACAAAATTGGTCAGTTAAATTACTAAAACTTCTTGAAAATTAAAAAAAAAATTCTGATTTTTAAAAAGAACATTTTTGTATCTATCTAAGCTTCAGCATAAAATAATTTAAGTTTCAACCTCTTCATCATATAATTAATACTGATAGACGTGAAGGACACGATTCAATGCTAAAATATTAATCTGATCATATCCTAAGAAATTCATTGTCCGCTGGGAAGAATTAATCATATGGCATCTTACAAAATATGCATCTGACAACAATTAGATTTTAAGCGTAATTGCAAAGAGAAAAACTCTGAAATAGAACCCTCTCATTACACTAGACATGAAATGGCCCAGATACGCAATTTAGAAGGTTTCAAGAGCCAAGTAATAGATCAGCGTTTTCTTCTTGAGAGTTTGAAAGAGAATCTTTTGTGGATGGAGGAGTGTTTAAGTAGAACCGCAAAAGTAAGATAGATGATCTCAAAACAACCGAAAAGAGCAGTAAGTGATTAATGATAGTGGAGATGTTTTGTTTGCAGGTGGTTTCATTTCAAAAATAACTGATTTATGAAGCAATAAGGAACAAAATAACATACTTTCCTGCGGAGGAATTAGTTTCAAAAGCTGAAGGCTATGCTTAGAAAGAAACTGAAAGAATAGTCAGAACTTTTATTTATTTTCGAAAGTCGAATTAACGTGAGGAAGAAAGTTTTAAATTGTGATGATACATAAGTAATTATAAAAAACTATGTAGTATCAAATTAAGAGCTTTAAATTTCTCTGCCGATTTTTTATCATGGTGACGCCTACTCAATATTATTTTATTATGTTAATGAATGTTTCTTTATTATACTTAGATCTACAATATGAAATACATTTTTTTTCAATAAATAAATACGTTTGTTACAATTCCTAACATTGCTGAAATTGAATTACTACTAGCAAAAAATGTTCCCCTAATAACTTTTTTACATAACTTAAACTCAGTGGCATAACAACCTCTGGAGGTCAAGGCCTGCTGTCCCATCTGAAATTACGTGACAGTGTTCTTTGAGCGTCAAAGCAGAGATTCCGGTAAAGCGGTCAGCTGAACGTGGAACCACAGGGTTAAGTTCCCAAGTGTGCTTAGTACTCATTTTCTCGACCCACTGAAGGGATAAAACTCTAAATCAACAGTGTCCAACTGTGCACATAAAAAGATTGCAAATTGTTTATGTGCACTTTACTCCCCAATGGCACCTTTTCCGCACTACTCATAATCGATTTTTTTTAAAAAAAGTGTTTTTCGACACACCCTAGTATAGGCGGGGCTGTAGACTGTTCGTACCGAATAGGGGTGATACATTAAACTTACTGCCCCTCATTCTACGACTTGAAATGTACGCCCGTCATTTTTAGATTTTTCCAGGGGAGTCAAAGGGTGCAAACTCAATGCGTATTTGTTATTTAAAACAAAAACTACGCTCAGTTATATACAGGGTGTCCACTCCAATCGTGGACCAATAGCTAATTTCTAAACCGTTAGAGATAAGCATATAGTTTATTTAGGAAAAAATCTCCAAATTATGAAAGGAATTTTGGGTCTATTCAATGTTTTTCAAAAAATCAAATTTTGAAAGAGTTACGAAATTTTAATTTTTATACAGCCCCCCAGTCCTATCAATCATATTTAGTAAAACATTCTTGACCCTGTAATGTTTAAAACTAAAAAAAAATCACTCTTCTACGACAAAAATTGACCAAGTTATGACGTTTTGAAAAATCAAGATTTTGCATTATTTCATGACGTCATCGAGAGATCGCTTCAGGGACCGTATGCGAAATCCTTCAAAATCTTGATTTTTCAAAACGTCATAGCTCGGTCAATTTTTGTCGTAGAAGAGTGATTTTTTTTTAGTTTTAAACGTTACATTGTCAAGAATGTTTTACTGAATATGATTGATAGGACTGGGGGGCTGTATAAAAATTTAAATTTCGTAACTCTTTCAAAATTTGATACTTTGAAAAACATTGAATAGACCCAAAATGCCTTTCATAATTTGGAGATTTTTTCCTAAATCAACTATATGCTTATCTCTAACGGTTTAGAAATTAGCTATTGGTCCACGATTGGAGTGGACACCCTGTATAAATATATTGATGTCTTAAAAACAGGGGGCAATTGTCCCCCCTGACCGCCTTACCTAAATGAAGGGCCTGCCGAAATCATGGATTGATATAGGTTATAATTTCATCTCATAACAGGTATAATTTGGTTAATATTCGTGGTACTCTTACATCACAGCAATACATTAACGGTATCCTAAATCCTTTCGTGTTTCTCTTTATATTACGTCATTCTGAGTTGATTTTTTTCCAAGATAAAGTAATTCCGTCAACGACTGAAGACTTCTCTTGCTCGTTCAGTACCATCATAGCCAACAAGGGAAGCGAATTGGGGAACCGAATGGATTTTTTGGGGGGGGGGGGGAGGGGTAGAAATTTCAAGTATTGTGGACAGCAATTTCTTACCATTTCGCTGATCAAATGAACCCAGTGACATGCCAAACAGCTGTTTGCGTAAGTTCCAGAAAGCAGTTTTCGTCTTGTTCGAATAGTTTCTTCTCAATGTGCTTTTATAATTATTTCCTGTCCGATAGTGCATTTTGAAAAATCGAACAAGCAATATTTTTCTGGTTAAAATTTAAAAACCCAATTTTAAAAACCAAAACGACAATATTTTTAGTATATTTCGTTCATTAGTTGAGTCGTTTTATTTATGTTTTCGACAACGTATGATATAGTCTGTATGTATTATATCTACATTAGATTTTTTTTAAACACTCCTATTTTTTACATCCCTCTCTTCTTTCTTGTGATATTTTAAAATTCTTTTTAAATAAGTATTTAGTATTCTTGCTCAAACTATACTAATAAGAAAGAAAATATCATCAGAAATTAATAAAGGTTCAATACCATAATATCCCGTTTCCAAGTTCACGTGGAACTGCATAAAATATTGATTTCTCAAGGAATAAGGTTGTGTTTCGGGCAGGGATTTTGAGAAAATGAAGACACTAATCAACATGACTGCAAAGTAAGCTTAAACTCTTCGACTGCAGTATTAACTCATGCGTCTCTCTAATGTTCGTTGGAATTAGGAAAATCCCTAATGTCTGATCTTATTCACTGAAACGCAACTCACTTAATAATTCCACTCATGGATCAAACAAATCTTCTAAATCAATTGTTTCAAGTATTCTTCGCTAACCTAAATTTGCTCGTTTAGAGAACGTTGAATAAACTCTACATTTTAGAAAATTAAATTGTTTTAACATTAGGAAAATCTGTTTAAATGTCACTTTAATTTAAATGACATGTTATAAGTTAATGTTATTATGTTGTTATATGAAAGTTTTCCTTCTTTACATTTTCTTTTTTGGATGCATTATTTTAGTGTTTATAAACGGAATCTATTTGGTAACACGCACGTTTTTGGTTTTTCTCAAAAGGTTGATATTTAAGCGGATTTGACAAAATTGTCTCACGCCGTAACAGCACAAATTGCAAATCACAGAATGTATTTCACATATGAGAAATAAATAAGAAAAAAAGAAACTATTTTAAGATTTATAGAATTGGACTTGTCGAGACGATACTGTCTGTTGTAATAAACTAAGGCAGTTAAAACTGTAAAAATGATAATAAAAGCCATGGATTGACAACTTAAAACCAGTGGACAACATTTTGTGTCAATCCGCCACGTTAACAAAACGTTAAACATACTGAAAGTACGAACGTTGGCATGAAATTGGTTTCAACCTTTCAGTCTCTCAAAAACAGCAGACCAAGTACATTTTATATTTTTTTAAACACACGAGAAATAAATTTCAATAAAGCTAAACACTAAATCAACCAGGAATGCCAAAATCAATACCTCTTGTAGCTACTTGGGTATGTATCAGACACATATTTGAGTACACATTTTTATTTAAACATTGCGTTACAAGCACTTAAATACAGTTTGAAGTATATTTCTAACATCATACCTAAAGGGCGCTTACCTCAATAAAAGAGTGGGCTTATGAATGAATACGATTAGCATATGGGGGTATTCCGAAAACGAAAAAGGGTAAAATATTCTTCCCAGTTTAAACACAGTATATATCGGTAATTCCTTAAAGAAATGGGCATGTTCGAATCATGTAGAATGAAATAGTTTATTATTCTTAAAATAATATTTTAAAGTTTTTTTTAAAGATTTTTTGAAGTTTGATAAATGTTTTAGTTGAAAGGTGGTGTCTTCATTGTCGTACATGACTTAAGCTAGGTAAAATTATAATATTTGACGTGTGCACCCAATATAAAAGTTCATTGAAATATTGTTACACTAGAGTATGCAAATGAAGAAAAAAAAGCGTGTAATAAGAGACACCGAGCATAGTTGATATATTTTTTTACACTTCCATTAGCTAAACTATGTTGCTACTTTTACACACAAAATAAAATTTATCGTAACATTCTGTTATTTTTCCTGTTAAATAATGATTTTAAAACCTTTGTTGAACACAAGTTCTAATTTAAAAAACTAAATCGAAATGTATCAACTTGACCCATTGTGTTTCAAGTTAATATACAAGTGCATAAATTATTATGCTGACAAATGTAGTAGCGAAATCATTTTTAAAAGTATTAAAAAGTACTGTATCATATAATGTTTAGTGTATCATTGCGAGTTAGACAAGAAACTTAAGGTTGATTTACAACTCATACAAGCAAAATTTGTATCTTTTCCGAAATGCACTCTTTCAATTAATTCAAGAGGATAGTCCAGTAAGATGATGATTTCATTCATTTCTCCTAAATAGTGATAAATTGGTGCACATTAAAATACAAATAAACTAGCAAAAATACCCGGCGTTGCCTGGGTCAGTAATATTGAGAAACAATTTATATACTCAAAAACCTTCGATTTTTTTCCCCTGAACTAAAAGAACTCAAAACACACCGCTTTGACAATTTTTAAAATGTCGCCAAATTTTTGCGTAACTGTTTTGGGATACCTAGGATAATTTTGCTCCCCTCCTTACTTTTATGAAAATACATTAAGTATTATTATGTCACTAATTTTTGTCACAGAGAAATGGAAATCAAATGTTGAGATACTATTGCTGACCATAAAATGACGTTAAAAGTTTTTATCCTAAATGATTTCGAAATTAATAGGGAACATTTAGCAATTATTTATGCAAAAATGCAAATTAATGGTAATTTTAGTCTTGTTTAAGGGTTTTATTAATTTAGTATGTGGATTACTTTACTTTTTGACATAATTTTAAAAAGGTTTTTAATGGATACATACGGAATGGGAAAACAAAAAAAAAAAAAAAATACGTAATAATACTTTACGTTTTACACGACATAACCAAAATTAAAAAAATATTATCTGATATTTATCGACTGCGGCAAAATCTCAATCATCGATATAATACTCCAACTTTTCAAATGTGGGAGTATTATATCGATGATTGAGATTTTGCCGCCAGTCGATAAATATCAGATAATAATTGTTTTATTTTGGTTATGTCGTGTAAAAAGTAAAGTATTATTACGTAGTCTTTGGCACAAAAACTGGCGTCAGTTGAAAAAATCGAGGAGAATCTCAGTTATTGAAATCTTGCAGCAAATTTGGCAAAATTTCAGTTCAGTCGGATACTAAGAAACTGCCCTATTGTAAGTACCCAGAGAAAGTGACCAATCAACGCAAAAATATTTAAGAAATACCGTTAAGTTGTATTTAAAGCTTCATCAAATTGGAAAATAATGAACCTAATCCAGTTGCCAATCTCTTCAAGCGATTACGTTACCGATACTCTAAAACACATATTTACAAAACTCAAGAAAATAATTGATGCAGTGAACAATCTACTAATAAAGGAGTACAATTTATTCTACAAAATAATATTTGCACGTTTCAAAGCACAATAGAAAACACATTGTCTTAATGATAAATATTCTACTTACAACTGAGTCTACAAAATGTTTTAAAATACAAACCATAGTAAAAGCTCGTTTGCCTGCTGGCGCGCATTCGTTTCCAATGTCTATGTAAAAGCCTTTATATTACCCATGAAGCTGGAAAAAAATTACTTTTTGATTTGAATTGAGAAAAGCCTTGAACATTTAATGCGAAAAGCGGAAATGATACACGCAATTCTACCTATCGACAGAGAGTTGAGATGATGCACTAAATACTGAATTAGTTTCCTAGAAGCCTTTGCGGATTTTTCGCGAAAAATGTACCTTAAATTGGAATGAAAAAGCGCTACCAATCGAACTTTTTCGAATATCGTTATAAATTATAGCCTATATGTTATTCTGATGCATAAGCCACATAAAAGTTTCATTAAAATCCGTTCAGTAGTTTTTGCGTGAAAGAGGAACAAACATCCAAACATCCAAACATCCAAACTTTCGCATTTATAATAGTATTAAGATAAGTAAAAATAAATAACCTAATCTACTGAATCATTTGATAAGTTGGTGCACATTAAAGTACAAATAAATAAGTCAAAATAAATAACCTAAATTACTGAATTAACTGGTTGAGACACCTGCTATTTACCGAACTCAGAAACGTTCAGAGACGGTAGTATTTTTCACTGCATAAGTCCTTCGAGATCTTTAAGCTCAATGACGAAAAAAATCTCGAATTTCATTGTTAGAGATATTTATAAGTTTCATTTCGATACAAGGTGCAGCACAATTTAAATTGAAAGGCTATGCAAATTAACCCATTAATGCCTGACATTTTTTTTCCATAGCTATTTTGTGTACTGGTTACACGGCTATAGAACAAACTTTACTATGGTTATGCGCTGCAATCTGTTAATAATGAATTGAAACAATACCAAAGTAATAATTGAACACTATTATTTGGTTAAATTGTTCCCTTTGGTCGATTTAAACACTTTTGACCGTCGCTGAAAAGGGACGCTAGACATTAATGGGTTAACATTAAGTATACCACAACATTAAGTGTATTATTAAGTATTAACATTAAGTGTACCACATTATATTAAGATGATTGATTTCAATAAAAGCTTAGGTTAAAGCAAAACGAAGTGTCTTAGAATTTAGCTTATACTTTTCATATTTACATTTGGAATTTTTTATTGTAACATTTTTCACACACAATATAGGTGATGCTCCAAGTAGAATAATCAAATCTACAAATTTCTAATTTATCTAATCTACAAATTACTAGTGTGTGTGTGTTTGTGATGAGTAAAGCATATTTCGTGCTCAAAAATATTCTTATTTAATGCATTCACTTTAACCTTAATTTCTACAAAGCGTCCTATTAATTGTGAAGCAAGGCAATGTGGTAAGTTTAGAAAATGATAAATTAGATAAGTGCGGCATTTGATGGATGACCTAAAATTCTGAATAAGCACTTAATTGCCACTTATTGCGATGCATCGCTTCAAAGTTAGTTTTCTATATTTCGTTGGCTCGAAAGCATTTTCAAACGACTTGGTCAAGTTCAACTCTAAAATGTCATGCATCATTTGGTATTATTTAGTTTATAGCAAAATAATATACTATTTTAAACTGTCAAACATTAATATTGTCTTCTTGCACATTAGAATATTTATAAAATTCGTAATTTGAATATGATGAATCTTATTTTCACACTAAGCAAAAATCTTCTCAATAGTAATAAAATTAGGTCTTTCATTTTTGAAATTGTTTTGCATGACTCTTGTATATGACAGCAAGAATGGATGCTTTGTATTAAATGTTAAATTTTAATCTTCGTTTTATTTCGAGAATTCTTCCTTTGTAATTTTATTTTCAAAAGTTCAATTACGGAGGTGACATTTAATTATACATGTAATTTGTAACCGTGACAGTAAAAGAAAACAAATCTTTATTCAAAAAAATATATTTAAAGTATGTTCCTTTTTTGTTATTTTTAATGTATTTCCTACTGTTAATAACTTTATAGATGAAACCCGGATTTAAATAGTAAGGCAAATATTATATGATTTTTTCCATGTTATGTAGTTTTTTCTTCTTCAAGATCGAGATTTTTTTCATTCTTCTGATTAAGAAATTAAGTCAAAAATACGTCTAAAAGCGAAAAGTAGTGCAGTTGGTTTTAGTGGAAAATATTTCAAGATATACAATCAACAAGTTGTGCATCAAAATTTTATCAAAAATGATTACACTACTGCTATGTTCATTTTCATAACATAATGCTACTTCGAATTTGAAAAAATCATACATTCCCATAATTTTGTAACATTTTCACTATGTTAAGAAAAAGTTGCTCATTTCTCAATATACTATTGCCTATATTTTATGATTTATTTAATAGTTTAAAAGGTGAACAATAGGTATCAAAGAATAATCAATGAAGTATTTCATGTAAATATTATTACTATATATTTTTTTAATTTAGTTTCATATTTCATAAACATTTTGAAATGGTTGGCCACAATGTTAACAACCAACTGGGTACAATAGCAAATCTCCTGGACGTGTTCTTAAGTGCTTTAATATACAATATTTCAAGATGAGTTATAAAAAAAATATGTGAAATAAACATTTATATTTTTCATTTCCTTACTTTCTGTTTTTAGCGGTATAATTAATACGTAAAACAAAATAGATAGTTGCTACATTTGTTTCAATGTCCTCTATGAATCGTTATTTGTCTTAAAAGAAAAGTAAAGCCGCAAAAGAAACTAACATAAGATAAAGATTGGAAGGAATAGCACTTTAACCGAAGACGGATGAATTCTTTTTACAAGACTC
Organism: Uloborus plumipes; assembly: GCA_038373865.1. NCBI lineage: Eukaryota > Metazoa > Arthropoda > Arachnida > Araneae > Uloboridae > Uloborus > Uloborus plumipes. Next base: position 73,806 of record JAXGGA010001594.1, on the reverse strand, counting down.
CCGTTGAAAACTAAAAATAAACAGACTCCATCATGAAAATGCAACTAAGAACTACGATTAAAACCTGTTTTTTTTCTTGGAAAATTCTTCATTTCTGTAGTATACTTTATTTCCAGCTCATTGAATATTGTTAAGACATTTTTAGTGATATATTTGTTTAAACATTCATGTGATATTCTTTCATTCCCCGAACGACAATTATTTCCAGTCAGAAATAGAAATGACTTACATTTTCATCAAATGATGCAATGTATATAAATATCATTCCTACATTAAATGTGAGAATACAACTAGCAAATGTTAGAACAAAACAAAAATCCCAAAGAGGCAAAAACGCTAAAAATAGAATCCAACCAAACAAATAATTTGTTATCAGACTGGTTACCGGCAGAAACCAAAGTCGAAAAGAGGTTTAAACTGTTTAAAAGGGAAAATATAAATATTTAGGCACAAAACACTTTTGGACAAGTGCAGGTCAAATGAATTAAAAAAAAAAGTCTTTGAATTCATAATTTCCGATTTTAAGGAAAGTTAAGTAATAGTGCCAATTTTTAGATTTTTATTTGTGAAAAAACGCAAATAGTACAAAAAAACAAAAACAAAAAGCGGTTGCACGCACCAAATGACTAATTTCTCGCCTCTAATTATAGCAGAATAAATATTCAAAAACCATTGTGAAGCTAAAATATAGAGCTTTATATTAATACATAACGTGACTTTCTTACGACAGACTTGAGTTTCAAGGTCAATCGCTGATTTTTGATTTTGAAGATCTCAAAGAAGAGTCTTTTTAGAATTTCTCGAAAGAAATTATAGCTCTTACATACTACCGTGACAACACAATAACTTAGACTGAAAACACAATATTAAGGTACTGAAACAAAAATCATAATGTTTACATATTTTCGTTAGATATTTTCAATAGTAGTAAAATAGTTTCTTGAAACATTTAACCCTGCTACTGTGTTCGGGTCCTTTTCGACCCAAAACAGATTTCATTTGCTTATAAATTTTCGAGTAACGTTGGTATAACGTTTTAACTTCATGAATGTGTTCATTTTCATGTTATATTACACACATATTTTTTTTGTTTTGATTGAAGCATAACCCTACTTGTCAAAAAAAAGTTTACTAATACTGTGTTCGGGTCCTTTTGGACCCATATGATTAAAAAGCATGTATCAGAGAAGCAAAATAATTTTATGCTTGTTTATTTTATTCATAATTTATGAAACAATAAATAAAACATTTGTTCATTGTTTTTGTACGTTTTTTAAATATTTTTTAATGGTTATCTTCTGTTTTTCTTTCATTCATTTTTTTTTCTTCTTTTTTTTCTTTCTGAATACCATTTCTTCCTTTCTATGAATTGAAATCAGTACCAGTGAAAATGTTTCAAGGTTAACTTTCATAGAACTGCAAACTCTGCAATTATGCCTATCTGAGGGGAATTCCCTTTTACCTCCTCTCTCCGCCGCTTCCCCCGCACATATGATTCTGTACATAAATCTGTACATCTCGTACAAATGTTGTACTGTTCGTATTTCCATTTTTAACACTTCTTTTTAAGCTTAAAAATTTCTAGTAAATTTCTTAAAGTGACAGCTTACATAATTTTGTTAGTTTTCTTTAGTACGAAAACTGGAATTGCTATAATATTTAAATTTTAGTTATGTGTTTTCTCGGATTAAATATGTAAAATAAAATACAAAAATTGAGTGATTTATGTTTGGAAGTTTCTAATAAAATCAAATATAACAATTAAACTCGAAAAAATATAAAAAAAGCGGTGTTAGGGAATAAATTACATATGTTGGGTCCATTTGGACCCGAACACAGTATACGTATGTTCGGGACGAACACAGCAGCAGGGTTAAATACGTTAAACCAAGCCGATTTTTTTAATAAAGAAATTAATCATTGTAAAAAGCTTCATACATAATGCACCCTTAGTGTACTTCTAATTTCGCAACATGAAATATGATCTGTTGAACACGAAAACCTATTAATTTGCTTAGCAACTTATTGATGAAATGTTCAAAAAGTTTCTTATCACGCAAGCTGTTAATAAGAGTTAATTTAATATAAATAAAAATGTTTACACTATTACGCGTTTTACGAACAGTAATGCAGCTTAAAAGTTCCTACAAGTATTGCGTTGTACTAATTTGGAAACTTGATTAATTTATGAAATCTTTCACAAAAGTTCTTCTAAAGCAGAAACTATTCTCTATAAAATTGATAATCCGTATAAATAAAACAAAGAATATGCATATACTAGCGGTACCCGCACGGCTTTGCCCGTGGTATAAAACTAAAACGTCATTTGGTAGTGAATTGATATCGCAAAAAGAATACTCAATTTTAGGTATAATTCAATTATAATTCCTTAAAACTACGATATAAAAATAAGACAAAAGAGAAAATAAGAGCAATTTTGTTATTTACAGAAACCAATTTCCGAAATTAAACATTATAGAAAAAACGTTGCAATACCGCAATTTATACGATATTTTCATTATTTACCTAGTTTTAATTCCTTAAAAACTGAAAAAAGAAAAGCAGACTTTTTTTTTCACAACAGTTAAAATAAAGGCTGGCTTTGAAGAGATGGCACTTGACTTCTCCTTTTTTTCAGAATTGTCTATATTCATGAAGGGGGGATACGCAGATGAAAATTGAAGAATGGGATTTGCAATTCGTATTGGTTCTAGAGCTTGAAGACGTCACATTGCTCATCTTCAATACGTCATAAAATTAAAGATATAAGCCAAAGAGATAAAACATTTAAATTTTGTGCGACCAAGCCAGATGGATCATTGGACAGCTCATAGTCTACTTAAGTGGGTGGGTCTTTGTTTCACCTCTCTCTGCACCATTGATCAAGGACTGCGACGAATCTGGTAATTAATTTGAATTGAAAACTTGCGAAATTAGGGTTGCAACGAAGAATATAATAGGGTGAGTTCTGGTAAGTGCGTCCACGGGGTAAGTGCGTCCACTGGGAATTATATAAACACTGTCCTGAAATGGCTTCTGCAACACATCGACTACGTTAGATAATTGTCTAATGATAATTTCAATAGGTAGAATTCAGGCATGGATTAAATAGACGAAACACAATCAGAGACAACTTAAATGTCTTCAAAATACCTCTGAAGTAAAGATTGAGAAGGTTTTGTTTCAGTTTCTCTTGTAGTCATACCAAGCAATTGAAGTCAGCAAATACAAGTTGTTTCGTTTGAGTAATAGCTACTAATAACATACATGGGGTATTTTGATCAAATACTCTAACTAAAATTTGTTTATATGACGGTACGCACTTTCCCTTTCTTTAAAGTGAGGTGGGGGTAAGTGCGTACCATTATGATGGGGCAAGTGCATACCACTATCGTGAGGCATATGCGTACTATTATGCGGAACAAATGCGTATCATTATGATGAGGCAAGTGTGTACCATTACGTGGAAATTCCGACTCTCGTAATACGCCTTTAAGTTCACGTATAACTCTCTTATAAGCAGATTATAAATCCGACGTCATTTCCATCAAGTGTTTCTATTTACATTGAATGAGGCATAAGATTTCAGTTTTATTCATTACCTCTGAAATATATTGGCTTTTAGATATCAGTTAGTAAATTTTTCGTTGAAAATAGGATCATATGCCATACTTAATTTAAACCAGAATGACAAATGAAGCAATGAAATTAAGTGAAACACTAAATAAGGAACCAACACTTTACTGATTTAAAAAACGAAGGTGGAATACTGAATAAATTTTTTTTTAACGGAATTAAGAAACACCTTGTGAAACACTAGTTCAATGTACAATAAAAAAATGTACAAGCATCATATCATGATCAATTATTTTCTTTTTTTTTTTTTTCTTTTTTTTTTTTCACTGCTGCTGATTCTAATAGAAAAACATTTCCCAACCGTATTAAATAAAGAAAAAGAAGTGTTCACCCAGGTCACCTGACGGTCTATCATACAACCAAAATTAAAGTAAATCACTTGGGTACGCACTTACCACACGCTATTAGACGCATATGTCTCATTTTACGTTTAAGAAGGGGTAAGTGCGAACCCTGGCTTAAATACAGACTGATTAATGTATTAAGCCAAAATAAACTATGTAGACTATAAGTGATTATTACTAAATAAAAACAACGCACATTTGCTCACTTGGTCTTATTAAAAGGATAGAGGAAGAATCACAGACACAACTCTCTCAATCCTCAAACCACAGTTACTCGTAAGACGCGTGGAATATCACTGATAGCGATTCATCCATGCAAGCAAGTGCTGATCTCTAGTATTAGGAATTATCCCAAGGCAACTACCAAACATATTTAATATGTGCCAGAAGTTTTTTCCTGCTCATATTCACATAATTTAAGGTGGACGCACTTACCCCGTTAGGTAGGGAAAGTGCGTACCTTAGAATAGGTGTCATAAATCCGGTCACAAAACCTATGCTTATGGTTTATTTGACATATTATATGCTTGAAAATCTTAGTAAAGGATCTGGAAAGAAAACTAAAAAAAATTGTGAGTGTACAAGATTTTTCAACAGAGCAGCATCCTTGAGAACATGAACTTTGAAAAAAAGGGTACGCACTTACCAGAACTCACCCTACTTGTCATTTTTACTTTTGTCGCCAATTAAATGCAATTATTGCTGCAAATTACAGTTCAACAATAATCACATTGCAAAAATATATTTGGAGCCCTTTTTTCTTTTAAAGTCAACTGATCCTAAAAATTTTAAGTGTTAGTCATAGAAATGTCATGCATTATTCTTCGCAATGATAATAAAAACAATAAACATCACAAACATCAACCAGCAAACGATAAATTAAAAGCTAAATTCGTTCGCTCAAGCCATTTACTGCAGTTTATATTGAAATAAATTAATAATGAAGTAAAATATGTTTTACAGACGACAAATTTAGAATGGTTTCCTATCATGTTGTCTTTTTTTTTTTGACCTCATTTGGTTAAAGAAATAATCCCTTTTCTATACAACTTGTCAGATCGCCAAAATGTCTCTAAAAAACGATACACGTAGTTTCTTCCTTTTTAATCACACTTCGTAAATCTTAGCAGACGAAAGAGCAATAAATTTCAGCCAATGAGCATCATCCTTCGCTAAACGCCCAAATATGTGACCTATCTGCCCAATATCTCCCAAGTTCCTGGGCTGCTGTTTCAAACCGAGCGGCTCTGGAGTCTTCTCTGGACAGCATTTGGGACGTTCGGGCTTTCAAAATGGCGGCTCTGAACGCTTTGGGAAGAACCCGAGCTTCTCTGAAAGCACTCTGAATGCGCCCAAAATAAATTATTAATGAGAAAAAGGTGTTGCCATTTTTTTCTTGAACATAAACGAATAAAATTCTTGCTTTTGCTTTAGGCTTTTTCTGTAACGGACGGGTTTTTAAAAAAAATGGCGATTGATTCATTTTTCGTACTGCGTTCTGGCAAACTATTGACTTTAATTTAATCAGGATACATGTGTCACTTGTCATGACATTTTTCCTCAAGATAGATCCCGTGCAGAGCCCAGTAAAGTAGCTAGTTATGTAATAAAATGCTTTTGACATATACTATGTCTTCTTACTCTAAAGCAGACGATGCGTACTCTAAAGCATCTCCTGTTTCAGACAATTTAATTTTTTTCCCCGTTGCCATCTTTTATTTGTTGATAAATAAAATCTTTGTAATTGAAATTAGCAAAACCTTTAAAATGTTTTTTAATTGTATCTCTTTAATTCTGCTCTTGTAGGAATAGTTCAATAATGGGGGTGTTTCCTCCCCTGCCCCAAGTAGAACGTTTGTGTCGTTTACATGGGAATCAGTCCCGTCATTTCGAATTTTTCCAGGGAAGTGCAAAGGTTGTAAACACAATGTAAATTTGCCAAAAAATGGAAAACCACGCCTACTTACATGTAAATACATTGATTTCCCAAAGTCAGGAGGGCATTGACTCCCCCCCCCCCCCCGAGGCTCGAAATAACAGGCCTGAAGGAAATCGTGAAAAAAAAAATAAATAAAGACTTGGCACCAGAAAATTTTCAAAGAATAGTTAAGGGCTTCACTTGGGAAGTCGCGCAGAAGAGCAAAAAATGAAAATGTATCTGCGTACTGATTAAAACAATTTCTGAAACATATACAAATTATTTTTATAATGAAATGTATGTGTATAAAATGTTTTTATACTTACAAAGCTATTGCATTTCTGAAATTCGGTAATATTGTACAACACCTTATTTCATCAAAACAGGTATACGCTTACCGATATTAGATTGTAAAACTCTCCTTATACTACGAAAACTTGAATTCAGTATGGCTAGTTGGGACAAACTAGGCAATGTTTTTTCAAGAAAAAAGGCAAGAAAAAAAACTATGCAAAATGACAAGCAGTATTAAAAGGTTCCCCCCAAATAACAAAAAATCTTAAGATAGGGGGAAAAAAAGAAAAAATAAATAAATAAATAAGATACAAGATACGAATGTGAGGAAGTTTCAATTTGCCTGTATTCCTTGGAAACTTTAAAAAATAGGATCGTGAAAAAAATAGATTCAGTTTGGGAAAGGTCACGCGTGGCCCTCGAATAACGAAGAAGAGCTGACATTTTCTTTGAATTCGGAAGCTATTATTCTGTTACAATACGGAATAGGATAATAACTGTGTGCAATGTTAGTGAAGCATATTGACATTTTTGTATTGCAGTCTACTGAGCGTATTACTGTTCGTAAAACCATTATAGAACAGAATAAAAAAGTTAAATCATGCTATTTGCTTTTCTCAACATCCACTTCTGAAAGCATAGTTAAAGATTTTATATGGTATACCTACTTAAAAACAAGTTTAGTTCTAATTTATTTTTACTTTATGACTGCTTATCTGTGCTTATTTCAATTATTCTTGAGGCCCAGATGAGAAATTTGGCAAGCATACAACGTGTTTTTTTTTTCTTTTCTTTTTTTCCAGCAATTAAAAAAAAATGTGTAACTATAATATCTCAAGCAAACCAGGACCAAAAAAAAGTGAATTCAGCTCGGTTGCTGAAATTATGCAGGATTACCTAAAATAAATCTACTGCTTTTACAATTTTTTTTAAAGGTTAAAAATTCACCAACTTTATCTGGTCTCTCATAGCAGATTTATATACGTATACAAACCAACTGAGTTGAAAATTTCATTCTTATAAAATCATATCATAATTTAAGCTTTTCGTTTTATTTTAACTCCCTACGTGCTGTATTTCATGACTAATGTGGGCAAAATTGGGAGATTTCTTTAGTCAGTCTATTCCTGTGTCAGTCATTATAAAATTCATTCTTTAAACTAATATTAATTGATTAAAAATTTGAATTTGCGTGAAAATTGATAATGTGCAAATATTTAGGAACCTTGGATGATTGAAGGAAACAAATTGCAATTTATAAAACATAAAAATATATAAATGAAATATATACATTCTAAGGTGCTTAAAGAATTCCACACAAATATTCAGTTCTGTTCTCGTTTTAGAGTGTATCCCCCAATACATATAGTATGAATATTGTTTGAAAAAATATAATACGCACTTTTATGCTTTGTTTATATGGTTTAAAATCGTAACAAATATCTGAACATAAAATATGATTTTTGAAAATCTCGCAATATTTCACACATAAAAAACACATCCATGTCCTCTACTGTAAATATAAAAATCAAAATTTGCATTTAACTGTGATAAAAATGTTTATACTACTTGCACCATAATAACTACTGTAATTTAACTATGATTTGGAAAGATCATATACACATCGATCGTTCTTGCAACACGCCTATAATTTCTATATGCGTCTGTTTCACGTGTGCAAGTAAAAGCTCATTAATTGTTCTGACCATATATTTTCACACAACTAAAAAGAAAATTGAACTTTCAATTGTAGAAAAAAGTTCCCAAATGAATGTGAAATTACCCTCGGAATAATATCAAGAATGTAAAATTTAAATTTTGGGTGTACTCTGCGTTTTTTTTTTTTTTTTTTTGATCACGTATTATCCATAGGTTGCTTCTGCGAGAACGATCTATTCTCTTGAAGAGGCTCCGTAAATTGGATGCAGTATTGCGATAAAATGCACTGATACCGATAAAAGTGATTTATATTCTGTACATTTAGTATATAGAGCAAGGTGATTAATGACGTTGCTGCTGGTTGAAAGAACGTAACCTTGATACTAATGCAGTCTATTTTTAGAACTGTTATGCCTGCTGGAATGTTGAATTTGTTTTTTTCTCAAATTCAGATCGATCATAAGAGAATTTCACATATATTTTAAACAGATTTCATATTATTGTTTCTGCGTAAGGGGGAAAAATGGCGATACTTTTTTTAACAAGAAAGCGATGTTAAACAATCGTTTCATTATGTTTATTTATGGTTATTTTTTTAATCAGCGAGAGAGCAGAAATTTAAAACAAACATATGAGTTTAGTTTTTAGCGCAATATATTGAAATTTGTTACACATTTTACTTTGCCATATAAACAGCTTTGTTCAGAAACTAAGTTATTACAGATATTAATAATCTACTTAGGAATAGTCTTTACCTAAGAGTTATTACTTATGATAATAATCTGGAATTTACTGCTATTTATGATAGTGCATTTTGAAAATATATATTAGAAAAAAAAACATGTCCATTCTAGAGTTTTTGTAACGAAACGCAACTTTTTCGTTACCCTGTGCGAAAAATACCCTTGTATCATAATACACTAATAATAAATTACGCTTGTATCATACATGTAAGATTATTCATATTTATGGAAAATCAAAATCAACCTTTTGGGATCTTCTATAGGGCGTTTTCTACTCTGATTATCTGTTGGGCGCTCTGCGATATTCTAGTTAGAGAAATTAGAACTACCGATGCATCAACGAATCCATAATCATAGAAGATCATGAAAGGATGTCGTAGAATCATTGAAGCATTAAAGGTAATCTTATCACTGTCTCTTGCATCCCTTGTTTCAAGTCTCGAGCACGAAATTTTTAAACTTTATCATGATCATATTATTAAGGTTAGATACAAATCTAGAAACATTGCAGTTTCATTTAAGAAATTACAGTCTATCAAAAATAAAATTTACTACTATTAAGTTGTCTCACGTTTGAATGTTAATAAATGTAGTTAATGTCTGCACGCATTGCTCGCGTGTAAATACAATCCATGTAAAATTACAATTCCAGCTTTGCTACAATTCCTTACTCAAATTATCTATTAAATAAATATGGGACCGTGAACTCAGACTTTTACGACATCAAACAAATAACGATTTCGTGTAGCAAGCATTTTTGACTCTTTAAAATGCATGATTGGCATTAACCACAACTTTGGTCATTTAGGTCACGTTCCAACTTATCCAAACGTTATTACTTTTTGAGAGAACCACTAAAGGGAAAACCGTGAATAAAATCAGTCGTCCTCCTTTGTTCAGGGGAACACATCTTTGATGGAATTACGGTATCCAAACAGAAAGAATGAACAGAATGCTATCGTAGTGTATCGGTTTCTAAGGAACGTAAGTAGTCTGACTAAAGAAATATCCTCTCGGCTATAGTATGCATTAACCTTTTACGTGTTTAGCTTATCCGATAAATAGAGTTATTCGAATAGATTTTTCGAGATTTTTGTTGTTTGCGCGTATTTGTATTTTAGGTACGTTCATTGCATAAGCATAACGTTTTATTTGTGTAGAAATATGAAATATTTAAAAAAGTAGGAAAGCTACAATGCTTTTTCTTAAATTTACACTTAAGTCTACGTTTGTACCTCCATTTAATATACATTTACATACCTTTTATTTTTTTCTTAATTAAAAAAAATGGATGCATGGGTTGAAGACGTTTTAATCAAGTCGAAAACAATTGCATACAAACTCTAAAAACTAACATTTTTTACATAGAAAAAAATAAAAAGGTTTTGCTAACATCTTTTCAATTAGGTGCTGGACATGTAATGCATGTTTTATGCAAAATCTTTGTCCTTTCAATGCATAGAACATTTTTGAGGTACTTATTGAGCATCGCTAATGTTAATGAGAGAAAAAATATAAGAGAATGAGAGAGAGAAAAAATGAATATATGTTTACATTTTTCTAAAATTATAGTTTAACCGAAAATATGACAGCATTTTGATAATAATTTTGTTCATCCATGGTTAGTTTTACTAGGGAGAAGAATATTTAAGGTGGGTCGACCTCTGTGGTGTTATATTAATATCTCCATCGTTCTCATACGACTAGGAGTTTTATTTTTTGTTAACAAAACAAAATAAAATCTGTTAACGAGGGGCGCAAAATTCCTTTTTGGTAACTCACATGACCAGTCATTCGAGAGTTTAAATTTTGACATAGACTATGAAGATAGCATAAAATATTTCATCTGTATAAGTTGTTTATTCTTATTAGTTACGCATTTATATATTTATTTTTATTATTTTTTTTTTCGGAGCGAGAAATTGGTTCTAAGGAAAATTAAAGGTACTTAAACATTCAATAAGAGTTCTGTATTACAATCTTATTGAAGGTTTAAGATGCACTCTTTTAAAACAATCATTGGAATACATTTATTTAATAAGGCTTTGTGGTATTTTAGCACTTGTCTGCGTCATAGGATGTGTTTTCTAGAATTTTGCTGATTTGTTAGCATATTTCTTTTTTGAAATTACGTTGATATGATCAAAAATTTTGCGAGCTTGACTGTTCTCTGTTATTTACACAGTTTACATGTATTTATAAAGCAACGACCATTAAAGAAAATATTTCGCAAAAATTCTATTTTTGAAAAGCTTAAGCATTTTCGGGGCAAATTTTATACTTATAAAATTTAAAAACTGTGACTATTTAAAACAAAAAACATTAATTTTAAAAATTTCTTTTCATCACTCATTAGATCTCGTAAAAATATTTATTTCATGGAATAAACATTTTCCGTTTCAGGTTTAAAATAGTACTCTAGTCGTGAATGTATATAGTTAACATTTTTAGGCAGTTATTACACGGTACAAACATTAAGAAGGAAATTGCTATAAAATTTCGAGAAAACCATAAGGTGTACTACTTTGTACAGTAGCAGACTGTTAGTGCAAAACAAAAATTATTTTTCTACGAAACAAAACGAAGTAAATTTCACATTTCCATTTTTTTTTAAATTTTAATAGCTATTTATGCAACATAATTCCCTGAAGCTTATCTACGCAATTTAAACACAAATTCGTGATTCTGAGGTGAAAATAATTATTACTTTAAACATTAACATTTTTACAATGTATAGATTGTAAATACTTTGATTCTATTCATATATTTCATTGCAATACACCAATAACTCGTTTATTCAATCCTTGGACAGCAGTTTCATGCTTTTTGGCACTTGAGTGCCAAAAAGCACGAAACTGCAGTCCCTGGATGGGATAAACGAGTTAGTGGTGTAGTGCAAGTTTCTGCCTCCAGCCTGGCTTAGGGGTGGTTATTTAGTTCTTGATATATTTCATTGCTGCAAAAAGAAAAAAAAAAATCGTTTTGTAAAATAAAACATTCTGAACTTTTTCATAACTTTTTACTCAGACCAACGCTTTTTCCTTCTTTTCTGCTCAATAATAATATAAGGAAATGATCTAAGAAGTCTTAAAAGTGTTCAGCGACAGTTTATTCCTACGACGTTCGACATTTTGAAAATCGAGTTACGTTTAAGAACAACCCGCTGAGTAAAGCAGAAGCTCTTAATAGGCTAGTGTCGCTGAATTCAAGAGACTAGTGATTTCCTCAGCTGTCGCATAAATAAATTTGTTGTAAGAACGAAAGGAGAATTACAAGCAAATTTTGAGATCTCGAATTGTTACAAAAATTCTTTTAAAATAGTGAATATATCTGTACCTCAGAACCAGACTAACGTAAGTCCACTTTCGTCATTTTTCAGTAGAGGGGAAAAACGATTTATTCGACAATCGTTTTTCCCCTTTACCGAAAAATGACGAAAGTGGACTTACGTTAGTCTGGTTCTGAGGTACAGATATATGTACGAGTATATATGCTTAGTTACAACTTTTAGGCATTTATCAAACGTTTTTAACATTATATTTCGCAAATATTCTGGCAAAAATTTAAGATGAAAATTACTTTATATCTGTCAGTGCATTGACATATTGTATATTGTAAATCGTTTATTAAAATTGATATCTAAAATGAAACCATAAAGTGTACCACTTTGTATAGTAGTAGAATGTTCGGGCAAAACAAAAATTATTTTTGTATTAAACAAAGCGAAGTAAATTTCATGTTTCCATTTATTTTTCTTTGATTTCAATATTTTTTCATGTAACATATTTCCCTGAAGCTTACCTATGCAATTTAAACAAATGCGAGAGTCTTTGGTGAACAGAACTATTACTTTAAAAATTTAAATTTTTACAATGTATAGATTATAGGTACTTTTATTCTATACATATATTTTATTGACGCAAAAAAACCACTTTTATTTCGTAAAATGAAGCATTCCTAACTTTTGCATAACTTTTTACGCTGACCAACTCTTTACCCTTCTTTTCTGCCTAATAATAAGGAAATAATCTAACAAGTCTTAAAAGTGTTCAGCGACAGTTTATTCCTATCACGTTAGGTATTTTGAAAATCGAATTACGTTTAAGAACAACCCGCTGGGTAAAGCAGAAGCACTCAATAAGCCAGCGTCGCTGAATTCAAGATCCTAGTGATTTCCTTAGCTGTCGCATAAATCAATTTGTTGAAAGAACGGAAGGAGCATTACTGGCAACTTTTGTGATCTCGAATTGTTATAAAATTTCCTGTATGGTTTGCGGTCCTCTTTTATATGTTCTGAGAAAATCTATGAGGGAGGATAAAATTAGTGTATGACATAGGCGTGTATTCGTGCTATATATTTCGAAAATAATGCTATAGAAGTTTTTAAAACCATTAAAGGACCCTGTGTTGATTCAGGCACTTGTTTTTTCTAAATGAATTAAATTATAATTAGTTATAAATTTAATCAATTGAAGGGGGCAAGGGGATAAATGTGATACGTAATTTTTTTTTCAATTTCTAGAAAACGCTTTCAAAAAAAATATTGTGTTGTTTTTTTTAATGTATTTTTTTTAGCGGGTAAAACGAGGTCATATTCTTAGCTACCAACCATTTCTGTGACTAAGACGACATGATACTGATAGACTTATCATCTTCATCCGTGGTAAAAAGTAAGTTTCAAAATTTGTCACATATCACCTTTATCCCCTTGCCCCTTCAGTTAATACTTAAAAAATTAATATTTTTACAATGCATATCTTACAGGTCTTTGATTCTATACATATATTTCATTACTGCAAAAAAAAAAAAAAACTTTCATTTCGTAAAATAAAACTTTCTGAACTTCTGCATAACTTTTTACTCGTACCAACTCTTCGCCATTCTTTTCTGCGCAATAATAAGGAATAAATAGTCTTAAAAGTGTTTAGCTACAGTTCATTCCTATCACGTTCAACGTTTTGAAAATTGAATTACGTTTAAGAACAACCAGCTGGGTAAAGCAGAAGCACTCAATAGGCCAGCGTCGCTGAACTGAAGAGACTAGTGATTTCCTTAGCTCTCGCATAAATCAATTTGTTGAAAGAACGGAAGGAGCATTACTAGCAACTTTTGTGATCTCGAATTGTTATAAAAATTCTTTTAAAATAGTGCTATAATCGTGACTATATAAATACGAGTATATATGCTTAGTTAAAACTTTTAGGCATTTATTACATGGTTTTAACGCTATATTTCGTAATTATTCTAGCAAAAATTTAAGATGAAAATTGCTTTATATCTGTCAGTTCATTGCTAGATTGTATATTGTACACCGTTTATTAAAATTAATATCTAAAAAGGAAACCATAAAGTGTACCACTTTGTATAGTAGCAGAATGTTCGTGCAAAACAAAAATTATTTTTCTATTAAACAAAGCGAAGTAAATTTCATGTTTCCATTTATTTTCGTGGATTTTAATATTTTTTCATGTAACATATTTCCCTGAAACTTACCTACGCAATTTAATCAAATGCGAGATTCTGAGTTGAGCAGAATTATTATTTTCAAAATTTACATTTTTACAATGTATAGCTTATAGGTATTTTGATTCTATACATATATTTTATTGCTGCAAAAAAAAAAAAAAAAAAAAACCTTTCATTTCGTAAAATAAAGCATTCCGAACTTTTGCATAACTTTTTACTCAGACCAACTCTTTTCCCTTCTTTCCTGCTTAATAATAAGGAAATAATCTAACAAGTCTTAAAAGTGTTCAGCGACAGTTTATTCCTATCACGTTCGACATTTTGAAAATTGAATTACGTTTAAGAACAACCCGCTGGGTAAAGCAGAAGCACTCAATAGGCCAACGTCGCCGAACTCAAGAGACTAGTGATTTCCTTAGCTGTCGCATAAATCAATTTGTTGAAAGAACGGAAGGAGCATTACTGGCAACTTTTGTGATCTCGAATTGTTATAAAATTTCCTGCATGGTTCGCGGTCCTCTTTTATATGTTCTAAGGAAATCTATAAGGGAGGATAACATGATTGTAAGATATAAGCGGGTGTAATCGGAATGTATATTCCCAAATAAAGCTATAGAAGCTTTTGAAATCATTATAGGAGCCTGTGTTGATTCTGGCAGTTTTTTTTCTTCATGAATGAAATTATAAGTAATTATAAAATTTTATCAATTAGAAGTTAAAGTTCATTTTAATCATTGTTTGTAAAAACTGTTATAAAACCAAAATATTGCTGACTGTTATTTTTAAGAAGATATTTTTCGGTTTCAATTGTAAACTTATGAAATATTTTAACATCAGTTAAGATTAAATAGGATGAAATACACCACCAGCTTCCTTATTCTATCTATGGACTGCAGTTTCGCGCGTTTTTGCACTTGTCAGCATGGAACAGGAAGTAAACGAGCTGGATGCAAAAATCTTTTTATAGAAGCAAAGAGAGCCAAAAAAAAACTGGTACCTAATGTGAAATTAGAACACCAGCTAGCGAGCTACTGCATATTGGTACGTCTCTGTCTTAGCCTTGGCTTGGGGGCGGTTTCTTACTGCTTTATATTCTGAGCCTCTGCCTTAAAATTTACGATTTGAACCGCACCAATGTGTAGTAGCTAGCTGGTATTCTAATTTCACATTAGCTACCAGTTTTTTTTTTTTTTTTCGACTCTCTTTGCTTCTACAAGAGGATTTTTGCCTCCAGCTTGTTTGCGTCCTATTCCATGTTGACGCGTGCAAAAAAAAAAAAAAAAAAAAAAACCCTCAAACTGAAGTCCATGATGAATAAGCGAGCTGGTGGTGTATTGCATGTTTCTGCTTTTGCCCTGGATTGGGGGCGGTTACTTACTGCTTTATTAAATAGGATGTTTGCAATACTATCATAGCGTTAGAAAAACAAAAATGTCACGAAAAAAGTAACGCATGTCTGAGAAGAAATGACTAATATCTTATACCGTCTTCATCACCATTTTTATCCATTAGCATGAGTGCTTACATCAATACTACCTCATGTTCCATAGATGTGGTTACCAAATGTGAAGTTTCCATTTATACTAACTAAAATAATCCGTGACACTTTATGTTTGTGCGATCTAATCTTATTCTGTTCGTGAAACACAAGGTTCATAACGCGATACTTAATATTTTATAAAAGCGCTGTTTAAGATAAAATATATTGCCAGCCGCTGCAACTGCTATTGTGGTTTATACCCAAAACCAATAAACCGTTCAAACGGTAGGTTCGGGGAACCTCAGGGTGTCAAATGTCACAAATTGTGGTTTATATAACTACACTGTAAAAAAGGAATGTTGTTTTTACAAAATAATACAGCTAATTTTGCAGTAATAAACTGTATAAATTGCTAATTCTACACTAACAAACTGTGAAATTGCTCATTTTACACTACTAAACTCTAAAATTGCTATTTTTGCATTAATAAACTGTGGAATTGCTAGTTTTACAGAATTGGCTTTCTAAACTGGAAGCTCTCCTGCCAATATTATTATGTTGTTTTACAGTATAATACAGATAAATTTTACGGCAATAAACTGTAAACTTTCTAACTTTACAGCAAGAAACAGTCAAATTACTAGTTTTACAGCTTATTACTGTGTATTTTACTGTTTAAAATTGGAGCCTCGGCTGCCAGTATTATACTGTAGAAACAACATTTCATTTTTTGCAGTGTATGTAGTGAATTGTTGTTAGCACTCTTAAGCGTGGTTCAAGACATGTCATTGTTTGCAATACGAATACCAAATATATGGAACTTGATTTTAAAGCAATATCTTCAAATACTGTAGCAAATGTGTAATATTACCACTGTTAATAGGTGTAGCACTACACCACTTCTTGAATTAGCTGTTCCGGTCTTACGAAAAATGTAACTGCTGAAGGAAATGTTCACGTAGCATGTGTTAAGTTCCACCAGTACTATTCAAAGCGCATGCTTGGAGGTAAATATAAGCCCAGAGTTCTTAACCCATTAAACGCCGCTATATGAACCACATTAAAAATATCTTAATTTTTGTATGTTTTGAGGTTCAATACACATCGACAACCATATGTAACTTCAATTTTTCAAAAATATTTATTTAGTCATGAGATATGGTATGGTCCCAAAATGGGAGACTTGGCGTTTAATGGGGATAACATAATTATATTTTCTTCAATAGTGATGATCGAATAAAATCTGGCTAAAACTGGTTAGAAAACATAAAAACTAGTTTTGTGCAGTTAGCAAAGTTAACTATTAATACCTCACTTTTTTTATTATCAAGTTGATATCTTATTTAATCCATATAAAAGCTTTGAAGTAAAAAACATGTAAGTTTTTGCAAATTCTAAGTATCACTTTTTTTCATGAAACGGAAATTGTTCCTAATAATTTTTAACTTTTTAACCTGAAGCCTTAATATTTTCATGTACCACAATGAAGAAATAAAAACTTCAAATTAACCCTGCCGGGAATCAAGTAAATAGTCTGTAAATGAAAATGACTGTAACCCTAGACAAGTATAAAACAAAACTAAGAAATTTTTGCGCAGCACAACTTTATATTACTTTCCTCATAGGCGAGGTTCATTGATTTATTTTTTCTGCTGTGTACCTATTGTATACTTCGCAGCATGCTGGATAACATGTTTCATAATTTACAATATCAGAATGTTTTTTGGACAAAAAAAAATCTGTTTTTTTGTTGAAGTAGAGGTATAAGTAACGATTTCAGTTTCTCCAATTTCGTATCAAAACCTGCAATAATTCCTAAAAATTCAACTTGATTTTTTTATCCAATTATATTTATGATCTAAGCAATAGCCATGACGACTTTCCTTCTCAATTATCTGATCAGAGTAGAGTAGGGGCGACCAAGTGGTACTGCACTCATTTTCTGGTACTGCGCTACAATTTGTTGTCTCTGGCTTGTCTAAAGCTTGCTGCGAAGTCAAGAAATTTAACACCATTTTTGGTGTCAAGAAATTTAAAAAAAATGTATTTTTGAAATTGAACTTCCCTTACTGAACCTGAATGTCACTTACCAAGAATTTAGGAGGAAGGCCTCACCCCCTCTTCTTAGGGGTGCCCACGAAGGACGGGAAAGGAGCTTGATGTCTCAGACTGTGCCAATGAATTTTTTTTTTTGGGGGGGGGAGGGGGCGGTTCGAATGATTCAGATATCATTATAGGGGAGAATCCTCCTTTAGGGAGATGACCCATTGTCCTTGGGCATGACTGACCATTGCTTAACTAGAACATTGTACAGAATGAGTGGAATATCACTTTTTCTGAGAAAAACACCTGCTTTTGAACAACAAAAGAGAGCCCGGAAATACCTCTTCATGACAAAAGAGAGTTTACTATCTTCAAATACAAAGGGGGTGACCTTCAACAGCAAAGGAAACAAGCAGTGAGTTTATTCATGCAAAGTGAGCGAGATTTTAATTCCGCTTTCTTGAGATTTGTTCTTCTAGTCAGAACCCGCCAAGTGTCCCATTTTGGGACCTTCGTAAATAAACAGCTATAAAACCCTTTCAAATTATTTTTCTTGACCCCTGCTTATTAGGACTTGAAAAGAGATCTATTGTGATTTATTTTCAATGTTTTTAAACGCCTGCATTCGATTTAGTTATTTTTAAGGATTTTTTTTCCTTATAAAGTAAAAATCAGAATTTTCTCCTAAATTAACTATTTTTTAAAAAATAGAAATTAAGTTTCAATTTTTTTGAAAAAAATACCAATCAAGTTAGGCATTTTGTTGGTTAATAACAAACACTTTCAAGAAATATATCTCAAGTACTTGCGAAGGAAAAAAATCTTAACCTAAGGTTCCCAAAAAGGGAGACTTGGCGCTTAATGGGTTAAAGTTTTAGGAACAGAACAAAATTTGCCTTAACGGCGGAGTGGTAAAATGCGCTTGCTTTGAGAGATTGCTTCTCGATTTGGAGTTCGATCTAATCGTATGTAATTAAAATTCTTTACGAATTTGAGTAAGGTTGAATGCATAAACCCGAAAAAATTAAAAACCAAATAATTGAAAATAATATGTTAGCCTGATGAATGTTCTCTGTAGTTCTTCTTCTTTCTTTGAAAGAGAATTATGGTGGAACACTACACATAAATTGACGAAACGCTATGTTATATTTACATCACCATGGTGTAACTTTCTTGTAGTCTTGTGTTACTTTGCAGAGTTGTGTGTTACTTAGGCCTCCGTATTTATGGAGTAAGGTTGCACTTTTTTTTACAGTGAATGCACAAAAAAATAAGATTTTTAAAGACTCAAGTATGCACAAAACCTCCTTTTAAGTATAATTCATAACTTAAAAAACTTGAAAAATGCTTGTAAATATAAAACGAACAAAACCATATACGTTCCTTAATGTGAAACTACACAATAAATGTTAAATATATATTTATTAAAAGTAGTCGATTAATAATAATAATACTCCATAAGTGACTATTAAATCTTCCCAAAAGAAAATATATGATTAGAACTGGCATATACCTTGTAATATATTATGCTTTTATGAGTAGGTCAATATCCACTATCTTCGGTCAAGTGACATTATCTTCATGGCTATTTTCTCTTTCCTGGAAGAAAGGAGAAAGAATATATTTGATTTGTTTTGTTCGATATTAAACATCAACAAAATGTATTTTTATACTCCTTTTTCTCTATACTTTGTCCAGACTCCAATATTGTTTTTATAGTTCAGTTGAACATCGAATATTCTCGGATTGAGCTATTAAACTAATATTTTGCATAAGCGGTTAAAGTTTCTTGTAGTAATACCTTGAGTAGCATTGGTAGTCTGTTAAGTGTGATTCAGATTGTTCCCTTGCCAACAGATAAAATATATATCATGCCGTGAAAAGCTATATTTAAATATGACAGCAACGTGTTTAGTAAAATAAAATATTTAAATATTTGTACGAAGATCAAATATAAAGAAAATATAAATTCCGAAGTAAACATCAATTTATGAATCGATCATTATAGCTTTCAACAACAATAAACAAAAGTAGCAATGATGTTAGACAAAAGGAAAGATTAAAAAAATACAATAAGTAAAAGAATTATAAAATAAACGTTTTCGTTTTGCTTTTAAAAAGATAAGAAAATCAAGATTGAATTACTCTATGAAAAGCGATTCACACTTATGCGTTTTTCTTTTTCGCAACTTGTCAAAATGGTGATAAAATGACGTGGGCAGTGAAAATTCAATTAATTCAACTCATAAAACTAGAGTGGTAAGTAGACTTTCCACAATGCGCGGTAAGGTCGAATTTCTTGGTTTTAGGTATCATAGTACAGCTGTGCTCTACCTTTGCTCTTATTTTAATATCATTTTAGTAGCATAAACTAACCTCAAAATAGGAAAAACTTGAATAAATATCAGAAGAAACAGCTGGTTATTTTATAAACACCCATTAATGATTACACATTAAAGTACCCAACATAAATATTTGTCAAATGCACAATCCGTCTTTTTTTTGTTTGTGTATCAATGACTTCAAATTCATAGCTAAGAGTAGGTTCTCTATAGAGTACTGTACGTGGCAGTCAACTATGATGGTCCATTTTTAAACCATAAAAACATGTAATGCATGCAATTCTAATATATTTAGATTCTTTTTTCACGGAAAAAGGGTAGTCATTACTTCAGGATGAGCCTAGATTTTTAATAACGCATGGCACAGTACAAACTTTTATTCGCAATTAGGACAGGACAAGAGAGATTTAAATTTCGTTTCTTTTTATTTATTAACATACTGCTTAGATCAATCAGACATAATTGCACAACTTACATAATCTTGCAAAAACATCGTAGTTTAAAATCAAAGATTAGATCGTAAGGTCCAGACAGAAAAAAATAACAGTTTAAAAAAAACAATGCTTCATAATGTGTCCCAAATCTATATCAGTAAAAATGAGTGAATGCTTGTTTGTTTGTATACTTGTTCTCTATACAAATCCATAGTTTGCGTCAGATTTTCATCAAACTTGACACAGAGGTTCCTTGATGCCCTAGAATTCTCATCGGCGGGGTCTTGAAATTTTAAAAAATCTAAAAAGCTCAAATTCAAGATTTTTGTCAAAAAATGACATTTTCATAGGAATCTAGCCTATTATTAGGCCTATTTTTTTAATCGACATGAGCCTTTAGGTTACAAGTCGGTAAAACTTTTGGTATTTAAATATTAGCATTTTCGAACAAAGATTAAAATTAAAACAATGAATTTTCATTTCAAGGCTCACCTATTTCATTTTATCATGAAATAAGTCAAAATTTTTTTTCTTATCCTCCAGAGGAATTATGCAAAAACATGGACTAAAAGCCTTATACGGGTTTCGCTTTTAGCTGGTGCTATTTTTCTGTGAACTTTCCGTGATAATTAAGTTCTTTTGGGAGTTTGTACCTAGAACTTTTTGTACAACCATGTGGACTGAATTCAACCAAATAAGAGGTATATTGCAATAATAAAATGGCCTTTAAAATCAGAAAATGGTCTTTCTAGGCCTATATTTGTAATCGACATGGACCTTTAAGCATAAAACTTGATAAAATTATGGATATTTAATTCTAATTTTTGCGAGCTTTTTTTAGTAGTCCTATTAGAGGAATTATGCGAAAATGTGGATTAAAAACCTCGTACTTTTACGCTTTTACTTGATGCGTTTTTTTTTTTTTTTTTTTTTTGTGAACTTTCCGTGAATCCTGTTTTTTTTCCAGATTTTAACCACTCTCCAGATTTTAACTTCCTAAGAGACAGATTGATGCAAATTTTTATGTACCCAAATAAGAATAGTATTCTTCCATTTTTTTTTTCTTTTCTGAATGCTATGTTGTATTAATACGCACCCGGACAACGCCGGGTATAAAGCCAGTTAGTTATAAAAATACACTTTTCAACTTCCATACGTTGATATTTTTTTCACGATGCCTTTGTACGCTCATTATGTAAGGAAGAAAATTGAAGGCTATTAGCATGTGTAAGTGCATATTTCGAAGGCATAAAAAGTACGAAAAACACCCTTTTCGTTGATATATGTACCAATCAGTTAAAAAGGTAGATAATGTATTAAAGTAACACATTAGCAAAATAAAAACATACTACAATATTTTGTATACTCAAATAAACAGTTTATCAATAAAGAGGAAAACGACATATATTTGATGCATTTTTTTTTTTTTTAAATTTTTAACATCAAATAATTATAATGCACTCATTTTTTTTTACTTTATTTAATGCTAAAATACTATATTTAAAAACTGACTGGCACATTTTTTTCGCCAATTTCTCAGTTTCTATGTAGTAAAAGCACCCACGAGACTTAATGTATGAAAAGTATATATTTTTTAGTTAATAAGCAAAATAATGAGTAGAGCATATCTATTTTCAAAAGCTTTATTAAAGATAAAGAATCTCGAGTAACTCGCTTGAAAAAAACTGATATTAGTCTTGCAAGAAACCTGAGGGATTTAAATATGTCATAAAATTTTTAAAAGGTTTTGTAAATTCCCTGCGCAACAGTATTAAGATGAAGAAACTAAAATCATAGCAAACTACTCTTATGTAACTATTCTTCCAACTGTGGTGCTCTAACTTCTTTTTCCTCCTTACTTATCATTTTGAATTTTTTTCAGTAGGAAATAAATTTAAACGTTCTAAAGTTAATTAATGTTTTAACTTAATGTATCATATTACTTTAGATGGAAACTGCCCCACGTTAACAAGAAGATGACTCGAAGCTAAACGAGTCTAGTTTTCTGCATTTCATAATAAGTTTCTTAGTATAGTAGAAAGTAGAAAATATAAATTTAAAAAGATTTAAGCAACTTTTTCAGTTAAAATAGCAATAAGAGTTTTTAGTGCTATTTTAACTGAAAATTAGTAAATTTTAAAAATGAGTTTAAGTCAGTTTTTCCTTACATAAATAAATTTATCTTGCTTTGCATGCAGAATGTTTAAGAAGTTCCTTTAATTTCCTTTGTTTTATATATCTAATAACTGTATGCTAATTCCTCATAAAGTACATAGGTTACTGATCATAATTTTCATTTCTCTTTTAAATTCAGTAAACAATAAGAGTTATTTTTGTTATAATTACATATTGTAACGTTATGTAAAATCCATAACGGAAGAAATCAAAACGCACATTTTAGAGCTCTATTAGCCGAAAATTAGTATTTTTGTTTTGAAAGAGACAGAACCTGCGTTTTTTTAACTTACAGAAATTAATTTATCTTTTTTTGTGAAAAGTTTGTTTGAGAAGGTCCTTAACTTTCTAGCTTCTCATAAAACACATTCAGCACTGTTTCTTATGAATTTTTATTAATATTTCATGCTGAGTGAGAAATAGGAGATTATCTAATTAAATTTTATTTTGAAATGTAATTACATATCATAGCGTTAAGCTATGCATTGTATGTTTTGATCATACATATTGTTTCACCACTTTATTTGATTAAATGACAATGTAATTTCCTAAACGGTAACTTCTTGGTTATTTTTAAAAACTCAAATACAGTAAAAATCCTAACTGACTCTGGTCCGAACTAGTCCGAATTTTAGCAGCTCTACCTTTCACTTTAAGGGCTTAAGAGTCTCAAAAATACATTTTTTAAATTTGAAGCAGAGTTTTGAAGCAAATTAAGCTTTGTATTAAAAATAAAAATGTGTTTTGTTGTGAAATAATATCGAATTTACTCTCAAACGAATGGATGACAAGTTTCAGTTAATCAGAAGTATAACGCATTTTTTACTGAGGGTAAAAAATTAATCGTTGGTTGCGCGTTTATGAACAAAAAATAAATTACCAGTATAGGAACATTTCTCTTTTTATTCTGCAGAAAAAAACAGGATAAGTTTCAGTTTCCATTAAAAATTTGCACTTTCAATCGTTTCAAAAAAAAAAAAAAATCACCCTTATACTTAAAATAAAAAACCTTATGTTTCAAAAAATAATTTTAATAAAAATATAAATAAATCATTTGGCTTTTAAAAAAATCAATTAATTAATATTGAAAGTCTCTCAAAGTTCAGTTTTGTGCTATGCATTTCGATTTTAAATTTCATTTTTATCTTTTCTGAAGCAGACAGTCTATATTTTTGTCGATTTTGTCACTAATAAGGGTTTTAAGTTCTTTTTTTTTTTTCAAATTCTTAACTTTTATAAAAGGTAAAACGTTTGAAATAAGCCTTTTAACATATGAGTTAAAACATGAATGCAAAAAAAGAAATAAACTAAAGAGAAAAAGAAATAAACTGTCGAATTGAAATTTTAAAAATCCTACTTTGGACCTTATTAAAGCTATAATATATTTATCGATAAAAACTTCTTGAAGCAAATCCGCCTGATAGATCAGGATAAAATGGACTAACTTTACATTGAAGAGGTCTAAAAATGGAGAACGAAATGTCGAAATAAAATCCTTAATATTGGACTGATATTTTGTGGGGGAAAAAATTAACGAAAAATATATTTAAAGATATATACGCGATATTCGTAACTTTTTAATCCATATTTTTTCAGACAGATTTTAACAGACTGATAAGGACAGATTTCCAGACGTTATGAAACTATTTTTATGCTCTTATATTCTATTGCATACTGATTTATGTTATTTATTTATTTTTACTTTGCAGTGGTATTTTGTTATAATTCTTATTCCTATTGCTTAAGTGGTTTATTGTGGATTAACCGGGATGAATAGCGAGCGGGAGGAATAGGTTTTTTAGGTTGACAATGAATGAAAAAAATAACACGTGAAAAAATATTTCTAGCTAGTTCAATGAAGTGCTGTTCTAAGCTGTTATATCTATCTTTTAAGTTGACATAATTGGTTCCACTTTATATTGGCATATAAAAGTTGATGACCTTATCTCTCCCGGTTATTATATATATTGAATATCATTTAGACATCCTAAGTTTTTGTTTTCCTTTTTTTACACGAAAAACAAAATTTCAAGACATAGAATCCATAAACTATGCCTCAGTGTTTTCTTTGTTGTTTTATGCATTTTATAGTCAAGAATTGAACAACTTTTTTTTTCTTTCGTATGGTAGTGTGAAAAAATAATAAGTTAAGTAATCAAATCTGTACCTCAGAACCAGACTAACGTAAGTCCATTTTCGTCACTTTTCAGTAGAGGAGAAAAACGAAGTATTCGACAATCGTTTTTCCCCTCTACCGAAAAATGACGGAAATGGACTTACGTTAGTCTGGTTCTGAGGTACAGAAATATTAATTTCAATGTCAATTCCCACCCAGTAGTATCATAATGTCTTCTGAAAGCAATGCGAGTTTAAGCTGGAAGTATATTGTGTATAACTACCGGTACCGAGTTTACTAAAAGAAAAAAAAAACCTTTTTTACTGAGTTTTTCATTTCCTACTATTTATTTGTTTCGCCTAGTTCATATTAAACTATAGTTTTAAACTGTGACTGAGTTTACTGTAGAAATTGTCTATAGAAAGTGCGATATTTAGCGTGAAACGAAACGAAAAAAAACAAAAAAAACAATTCACTGAATTATAATTTAATGTATTTATTTACTTTTTTTTTAACCGAATGTATAAACTATCTTATCTCTTAAATTCATCATTAAGCTTTAAATCTTCTTATGAAAACACTATAAAACGTTGTTTTTTATTTGGTTTATCCTCTTAAAGAGGATTGCAGATTTGCAAGCAGAAATCCCTAGTAAGTACCCAGATAGCACAAATAACCTTTAAACGTCTTATAAACGTTTTTAAGCGGTTGTTACAACGTTAATAACCATTTTACAACCTTTAAAAAATGAAGTGTGCTACTTGTGTAGCGATCCATCTCTTGTCTAAATTAGCAATTGTTATACAAAACAAACTTCAAAACGTTTATACCGTTAAATAACTGATTAAATTCATATTTAACTTACAGCATTTTACAAAATGAAGCTCCCTTTGCACTATGGAATGCATAAATTATAACGAAAGACCATCAATTAAGCATTAGCGCTAAGTTTTAATAATATAATTTTCAGGCGTCAACTGCTTTAATGGATTCCCAACAGAATTCCCTCGTCCAAAAGCCCGAGTGATTCCAATTCAGCAATTCCAGAGTTCGAAATATTAGATCTATGTTGCCGTGATGAATAACCCGAAGGCTATTAACAGGCATTAAATCTTTCCCTATTATGGGACATTTAACATTGAGTGTTAATTACCATGTACGCGGAATGCACAAACATCTTCGAGCCATTTCCATCAATATCATCTCACACGTCTTCCTACGACGTGTGAGTAGTTGTTTACGCTAATGATTGGCGTTGCCCGATTGTTGGGCTTCCGGCATTACCGACATATCTAAAAGCTTTAGAGAAGAATTAAAGCATTTATTTTGAAATGAAGTTACCGGAGAAATATTTTTCGTATGAGAAAACATATATTTTGCACTTGGTTACGATTTAGTTCCTTAAAAATGGGGCAATTGATTCATAGTACGAAACAAAAAAGAAAAAAATCACGGATTTTTTACTGCTGATGAGTCACAAAAGTAATATATGGTCTATCTACAACTAAACTTTGGTGATTTAACATTGTAAAATATTTTTCAGATAAACACATTGACTTATTCGGGCATTTTTTTTTTTTCATTTTGTTTTGGTAAGGTTTCACACTATCAAACATAGAATGTGCTTGGGTATAACAATCCAGAAGACCACGGATGTTGTCATTCTTAGCACTATCTACTTCAATTGGGTTTGTTAATTTTATAAAAAATGCATACAAAATGAAAACTTTAAAAAATGCACTCGATTAATTTTTTCTTGAAATTACGTGTATAATCAAACTACGCAGTTTATGCACTGCCAGTATGCTTGTATGTATGGGTCATTCCATAGAAATGTCAACCTCAGCCGAAGAAAAAAAAATACCGAAGTGAAAAAAGTATCAAAAAATAAGTAAATAAATAAAAATCATACAACATAAGAAGTTAAAAAAAAATGAAAAATTATTGTAATTATCACTGAGAGGAGCCATAATAAATAGTTTGTAGTGTGTCTACTGCTTGTTATTCGATGGTTACGTTAGTCACACACCATCTTGAGTAAAACTGACGCTTAAGACTAAAAACAATTTAAATTTAATAAATGAGTTTATTCTTTTAAAAGCCAACTTTACATATTTTTCAAATATATCATTCAATTTTTAACACTTGCTTATGTTTGAGAAATTTTTGCCTCACAACACGAGCATTAATTTTCAGTGTTGCAAAAATGTTACGTTAGTCACACTGCTCTTTTGGTTGAAAAAATATCTATTGTCAGTAATTTTGTTTTAAATTCTTAGCAGAAATGATACATAGATACCATGTACATTGTAAATCCACCAGCGTAACTAAAAAATATTTTTTATCCTTTAAGTTATAAGTAAAAACAGTTACAAAATCAGCTCTGAATGTTACGTGAGTCGTTATGGAATGAACCATATTGCAAATTTTACTTATATGATACATATTATTAGTCTATACTACGAACTTATTAAAATGTAAATCAAAACTAAACTACCGTATTTAGGTCTAAATATATTTCTGCTATCAAATTGAAATTATAATTATGGCATTGATAATATTTTCTTCAGTATAGTATAATTAGTAAAGTCCATAATATACCTATGGTGTTTTGGATGTAAAAATCTATAAAGCGTTGTTGAAAATAGGCATGAAAGATTTTAAAAATTCTAAATCAAGCAAAGTTGAAAATACGCACTGAACAATCTACAAATAGGCCACCAATTATTTTTATAAAAATTAAAAATACTGAACAATGAAAAACTTTACACATAATTTGATTTTAGATAGGAATTTTATTTACACATCAAGACGAAGAAGCTCTCCACAAGTCGTGAAAAGAGATCTTCGTTTTGAAAATAAAATATAGAGACACATAAAATGTATAATGTGATTGGCCCATTAATAGCTCTTTTAAACTAATTAAAAAGGAGAGAGAGAGAGAGAGCAGTGAATATTAATAAAATGAAATTGACACATTTACAATAGAATGTGACTGGACCCTAAATAGTTACTTTAAAGTTATAAAAAAAGCAGGGTGAACAAAAATAAAGAGAAATGGACACATTTACAATTACGTTGCACAAATGCACTGGACAGTCCAAAAGGTAGACCATCAATCGCTCTTCTAAATTCAAAAAAAAAAAAAAGCACAGTGAACAATAACAGTGAGAAATTTACACATTTACAATTACGTTCTAAAAATGCACTAAATGTACACCATTCCGTAAGGCGTTAAAATAATTTCCAACATTGCGGTATATCATAGCAAATAGTATGGACATGAAAAGGAACTATTGATTGGATGTTCGGCGAGAAAATATAGTAACATACTTTGATAAAGAACAAAATAGTGTTCGTCTGGAAAATAATGCATGACATCCAAGCCTCTACAAATCTAAAGGAGTTCCGAAATATGAAACTGAATCTCACTTGTTTTTTTTAAAAAGATTAATCTGTTAATCAAACACCTTTTTTATCCTTTATACTTGAGATAGTTATTGGGAAAACTTCCATTATTGAGGGCTCTTGGCGTGATTTAAAAGATCGCCAAATTTACGGTAGCAAGCAACCACTATCTGCCAGAGAGTTGAGTTGATACACTAAATACTCGATTGGATTGAGGAAAGCCTTCGAAAATGGAGTTTTAAATTGAAATTACAAAGACTGAATCAGGCGTAAAATTGAAATAAAAAAATAACTACCCATCGGATTTTGTTGAAACTGCTCTTTAAACCTTCCCAGTACCAAAAAGAACAAACGGTGAAAGTTTCAGCCAAATCTCCCGGGTAGTTTCTGAGATCTTAGGGAACACACACACATACACATTTACCAACATTCATTTATATATACACTGAAGTGACAAAAGTCATGGGATAGCAATATGCAAATTTTCAGATGCAGTAGCATCGCATAGAACAGGTATAAATGCGCAGTGCTTTTACAGAGCTTTCATTTCTGTTCAAGTTATTCATGTGAAGAGGTTTTAACGTGATGATGACCGCACGACGTGAATTAACAGACTTTGAACGCGGAATGTTAGTTGGAGCTAGACGCATGGGTCATGCCATTTCGGAAATCGTTAGAGAATTCAACATTCCCAGATCCACTGTGTCAAGAGTGTGCCGAGAGTATGAAATTTCAGGCATAACATCCCACCATGGACAGCGCAGTGGTCGACCGCCTGCACTTAAAGATCGAGACCGGCGACGTCTGCAAAGAGTCGTAAATTCTAACAGACAAGCAACACTGCGTCAAATCACCGTAGAAATCAATGTGGGACGTACAATGGACGTGTCTGCTAGAACTGTGCGGAGAAATTTGGATTTCTTGGGCTATTCCAGCAGAAGACCGACTCGAGTGCCTTTACTGACAGAACGACATCGCTTGCAGCGACTCTCGTGGGCACGTGAGCATATCGGTTGGTCCCTAGATGAATGGAAAACCGTGGCCTGGTCCGATGAGTCACGATTTCAGCTGGTAAGAGCCGATGGTAGGGTTCGAGTGTGGCGCAGACCCCACGAAGCCATGGACCCAAACTGTCAGCAAGGCACTGTTCAAGCTGGTGGTGGCTCCGTAATGGTGTGGGCTGTTTTTTCATGGCATGGACTTGGTCCTCTAGTGCGACTGGACCGAACATTGACTGGAAATGCTTATGTGCAGCTACTTGGAGATCACTTGCAGCCATTCATGGACTTCGTGTACCCAAACAACGATGGGATTTTTATGGATGACAATGCGCCATGTCACCGGGCCACAACTGTTCGCAATTGGTTTGAAGAAAATTCTGGACAATTCCAACGAATGATTTGGCCACCTAGATCGCCCGACATGAATCCCACTGAGCATTTATGGGACACCATCGAGAGGTCTGTTCGTGCCCAAAATCCTGCCCCATCAACGCTTTCACAATTATGGACGTCTATCGAGACAGCATGGCTCAATATTCCTGCAGAAGACTTCCAACGACTTGTTGAGTCCATGCCACGTCGAGTTGTTGCACTTCGCCGGGAAAAAGGAGGGCCGACACGATATTAAGAGGTATCCCATGACTTTTGTCACTTCAGTGTATATATATATATATATATATATATACAATTTTAGTACTACAGTAGAAGCCAATTTATTGAATCAGTGGTTAATTGAATCAACCCCTTTCATAAATTAAATCATACAGAGCAAAATCCAGTTTTTTTCAAATTAGCACTTTATTGAACCAGTCACTGAATTGAGTCAAAACTGCATACAAAAAAAAAAAAAAAAAAAAACGATCCATATAAGTTTTGGCCACTGTATCTGGGATTTTAATTTAGGTGCATCTCAACAACTTTAAACACCCTTATTAACTGCGATATGCGCATTTCATAAATATGTATGTGCTAATACAGTTATAAGGCATTCATAGAAAATGTTCCACAAGGAGAATACTTTGGTGAATATACCGCTTAGTGGTTCATCATTTATGTTGTTAGTGCTTACTGGCAAGCTGACTTCGGCACTAACACAATTCGCGTTACTTATTTTCACCAACTTTTTTTATTTTCAATTTATCTTTCAACATATAACTAAGTGCCGACAGAGTGGTATAGTGGTTAAGACGCTGGCCTCTTACGCCCAAAAGCGCGGGTTCGACCCCGGCTCCAGTCGGTCGATTTTCATGATGCAGAAAATCGACAGCGCTCATGTCTTATGATTATGTGGCATGTAAAAGATCCCTCGAGTACTTGTGTTTGGCTTATAGTATCTCCTGGCAAAATTAAATTCCTAGTGAAGTTTCGCATCAAATAGAGCCCAGGTACCTCCATCTAGTGGGGAAACTGGGCGTCAAAAATACTTGTGGCAATGGTATCCCGCCGATGGTGGTGCCACATGAAAGAGTGGATGCCGCTTTGGGGAATGCACTATGTCTGCAAATGGCAAGAAGCTAAACGCAGCCCCATTTGAAACAAACAAACATATAGCTAAGTAAAAACACACACAAAAGAAAAAAAGAAAAAATAAAAAATAAACATGAAAGCCATTCTTAAAAGTGTTTTAACCCTTTGCCGCATGCCTTGAGAACACGAGATTGGTCTCATGTCTGTCGCACGGAGGAAAATCTTTCCAAGAAATGAACAAAAAAAATAATAAATACTTAAACTTTAGAATAAGATTTTAAAAATCAAATGATTTAAAATTACTTGGACCTTTAGGATTTAGCAAATGCCACGAATTTTTCTATTTATATAAACAATTTTGCGGCAATACACCGTACACTAACACAAACAAAAACAATGATAGCAATGAAACAAAATGGTGAATTAACGTAATTAATAATACTTTGTTATTAAGGTTGTGCCAAAAAAAGTAAGATCTATAGTTTCGCTCCGAAAAGGGGTGAAGTCATTTTATTAATTTTTTATTTCTAAATTCTATACAATTGCAGTCAAGATATTTTAACTGAATAATTTAGTGCTATTATTACCCATTTATTACTGAGAAACATTGCCTTTTTCTTAAATTCGGTAATAAAAATTACATAAGAAAATCCCGTTTTCTTAAGAATGAAAAAAGTAACATCAGTTGAAAATTATCGTTTTATTCGCCGTTTTAGAAAGCGAGAAAAAAAAAGGTTAATTGTTTAAAGATTATTTTTTATGTTCGAATGATATTGGTATGATAAAGAATGCTTTGATACCCATAGTTAAAATTGGCTTTTTTGAGAGTTTTATAAAAGAAACTTATGGATAAATATATCAACTTTTCTATTCAACAGATATAACTAACGTTATTTAACTAAGATGAACAGGCACTACATACCACAATGTATTCAGCAATTCGTCTGTGCATTGTGATAGATGAAATGTTCAAGATCTGAATTCAGTGATAATGGTTTTATGTAAATATACATTGTATATCATATCAAAGATTACAGCATTGAATTGCAAACAGGAGGTGACGTATGTTGTATAATTTGCATTATATATTATGTACGCTGACGTAAACACGAACTACTAATTAGATTTTATAACACCACATTGTGTTGCATAGTTATGATTACTGTAGGTTTCAAAAACATAATTAATAGCTTCAGAGGGATTTCTTTTCCCTTTTCTTAAATCTCCAAAAGGCATCTGAGTAAATTATATTGAGTTAAAAATAATTGGCAATTTTAGATTTCTGACGAATGTGTACTTTTTGGGAAAGATGTGTGTTCGTGTGTATGTTTGTGCACGTGTGTGTATGTTTGTGCGCATGCAAGTGCGTTTATGGGCGTGGCTTCTCAACCTCAAAAAAAAAAAGAAAGGGGGGGGGTAGGAGGGGCACGGAATGATAAGAAATTCGGTAAAAAAAGTTTTTAGTACCTAACTAGCAGAAATTAAACTTTTTGTTTCAAAGAGTAGTGAAATACTCGATCAAAGTTTAGTATACAAAGAACATGTTTAGGACTTTGTAGCGTACACTCAGAGAGCACAAAAACCAACTTTGCCCGTGACCCTTAATGACCTTCTGACTCAGCGCTAAAATACTGGGTTACCATAACAAAGATACGTACATTAAACTCCGCCACGGACGCACATCGCTCACTCTGCCATCCACATACATATGCCTCATATTGGTGATATTGATGTTATTTTTTTAACTAATTTAGAAAAATTTTTAGAGCCAAGTATTCAAAGATGAACTGCAAAAAATTAACTGTTGCTTTTACAGTGCAATACTCGCAGCCGAGGTTCCAATTTAAAACTAAAATGCATAGTAATGAACTGCAAAACTAGCAAATTTACAGTTTCTTACTGTAAAGTTAACAATTTTACAGTTTATTGCCGGAAAATTTAGCTGCATTATACTTTAAAAACCACAGTATAATACTAGCAGCAGAAGTTCCAGTTTAAAGCTGTCAAATGTACGGTAATAAACTGTATAATTAGGAATTTTACAGCTTATTACTGTAAAATTAACAACTTTACAGTTTAGTACTGTAAAATTGGTAATTTTTAGTTTATTACTATAAAATTAGCTTATACTGTAAAAACAACATTCATTTTTTACAGTGTGATTGATGACACATTTTTTTTCTCCTACAGTACGACTGCAGTTCCCGCTGTTTGTATGAATCACGTTTGTTCAAACAGTTTTGATTCAATAAAGCGGCTAATTCAATTGAGCTGGATAATTGTTCAGGTTTTGATAGTCTCATTCATTAAAGTGGCTGATTCAATTAAGCACTGATCTATTTAACCGGCACCTATTGTACTCCGTTCAGCATAGTTTTCCAGAGATTAACTAAAACTTAGAGTACAGATTCAGCCATAGAAGAACCAACAGCATACATTTGAAATGAAATTAAACATTACATATTTCAAAGAGAGTTTTAGCTCATTTTCTTTATTTATGTTCACCTTTATAACCATTTGCTGTAAAGCATGATATTTATTACATATTACTAAAGTCTCAGAAAATAATACTTCCAAACTATTAAGCAACTAAAGGCATGAAAAATATGTTTATAAAGTGCATAATGAGGGAAACTCTGATGTAATGTTCTCTTCGTTACGGAGAGAAATTCAGAAAATGAAAGCTTACGTCTAAAAGAAGAGTGAATGCTTCCAAGCCATCAACATCTGTATTTGATTAGCATTTTATGCAAAATGGCTACTAAGCCGATCGAATCAACTAAATTACATTCCAAGACTTTCTGCACATAATGGTCGTTCATTACGCACTTGCAAAATAGAAAAGTTAGCAACAAATTCAATTTATAAACTCTTATTTTCAACTCTAATATTACAGGTTTTCCTTTAAGTTAAAAGCCTGCAGTTTAAACTTATAAAGAAACAGAAAGACCATTTAGCTGTTTTCCTTTTCTTTTACATTTGTAATACTACTCAAGGTTTTATTTATTTATTTTACTCGAAACTATTTCTTTTACATTATGTTCTAGTTTTCAATAATAGTAAGCACGAATACCTATTAGAAGATGAAAATCTACATGCGATGCTGCCGTGATAAGCAGAAAAGTGGTAGCTGCAGTTGAGCTCAAACTGAAATATTGCTTTCGAAATTTTTTGCGCCTTCATATGTTTGATTCTGGTACCTTTTTATCAGATTTTTTTTTTTTTTTTCAAAAATATTTTTCGCTCCTGAATGACCTTAAAAGTTGTTATTTAGGTAAAATTCGTTGCAAAGAACCGTGCCAAACAATGACTCAATTTTTCAAAAAAAAGTTCAGATACGACATTTGAGCTTACCCTGGCAGTAAAAACGGAAATACATGTAAAAACTCGAAACTTAGTTTTAAGTGCTTGCTGTGTTTTGTGCACGATATTTTTTTTCTACTTAAAAGAGTGTTTAGTTTACACAGTGGAACTAAATAATCTTTCCTACCAGCTTTCGGCAATTTCTCTTAATGCACTTTTGTCTCGTTTCAAATGTTTTTGAAACTGATTTTGCCTAAATTAAACTCTAATAAACTGTTTAAATTCAGAAAACTATTTCTGGTGTATACATAACAGTGTTGTGTTTTGAACCTGTTTAGCTTTTTAAAACAAAATTCAGAAATGAAGTAAAATTTTACTCTTAATTTGTACATGACCACTCTGAAGTAGCCCCTCTCTTTACATCATGAATATTAATATTGTTACAAATCTTGTAAATAGTTGTTGTTTTTCCTGCCTTGCATCATTTTCATTAGTTTTGGTTTTATCTGACGTCATGTTGCAAAAGTATCTGAAGATATCACTTTTATCACTTGTATACCGGCCCTGTAACGTTTTGTAGTTTTTACACTTGCCCTAACTTTAATAAGCGTGAAGACATTTTCGCGTGGTTTTTTTCTTATCGCTAGAATTTGTGAATGGATTGTTCAAAGTTATGAATGAAACAAAATATTCCAGGTTTTTCTCGAATATTGTCGTAATTTCTTTCCGTGTATAAATAGCTGGCCTTGAACACAAGTCAGTCAGTTGTTTTCAGATTTGATCTGGTGACTCGTTTTCGTTCGCTTGGCGAATGGTTGTTTTGCTTTTGTAATTGCTTAATTACTGTTCACGTTTGATACGTGGTGCTGAGTTACTGTTGAGAGTACAGTGTACTGTTTTGCTACCTAATTGCTGGATGTTTAGCAATTGTTTCCTGCTCAGATTGTAAATAGTGTAAATACTTGTAAATAAATTTATAGTTACTTCCTCAAGATTGGAATGCTCATTTGAAGAAAGTTGAAGGTGCTACGGACTCATTACAATTTTGGCGCCCAACGTGGGGCATCTTCAAGGACTTTCTTGGAATCATCTGTGAACTTGGACTTTTCTTCCTGATGACTTTTTGACTTCAGAATTTTATGGTGATTACTCGAGCAATGGAGGAACAACTAAAAAAACTCCTTGATGCTATCAACGCTGTTAAAAGTGACATGACTGCGAGCATGGCTGCGAATCGAGAACAATTAAAGAATGATATGGCGATTATGGCTACTAATCAAGAACAATTAAAGAGTGATTTAACCGCAAGCATAACTTCAAATCAAGAGCAAATAAAGAATGATATGGCGACTCTGGCAACTAATCAAGAACAATTGAAAAATGATTTAGCTGAAGAAATTAAAAACGATTTAACGTCAATGAAAAGTTTGGTGGAAAGTAAATTTACCAATGTGGAAAATAAAGTGGAGGCTCTAGAAGAGAAAGTTGACAGCGTTGAGAATCGAATCACCACAGTAGAAAACAATGTTGAAAAGAAAATTAAAGAACTTGAATCAAAGTTATCAGGATCCTGCAACAACTCAGATAGCGTTGAGAATCGAATCACCACAGTAGAAAACCATGTGGAAAAGAAAATTAAAGAACTTGAATCAAAGTTATCAGCATCCTGCAACAACTCAAGTGACTGTGTAGCTGCAGCTGGAACTTCTCGTCCATCCATCAAACTGGCCACGTTTGACGGGAAGACCTCGTGGAATATTTACAAGAAGCAGTTCCTCATCGTTGCAGAAGCAAACTCCTGGGACTCTTCCACGAAAGCCTGTCACCTTGCAGCCTCGCTGAGAGGGGATGCAACTGATATACTACAGAACTTCCCTGAGGACAAGCACCGTGATTTTGAAGCCTTATCATCAGCCTTGGAGCTCCGCTTTGGCGAATCATGCCAAAAAGAATTCAGCCAACTTCAGCTCAGATCCCGACTCCAGAGGGCTGGAGAGACTTTGCAAGTTTTTGCAGCAGACGTTGAGAGGCTTTCCCATCTCGCCTTCTCGGACTGTCCTTCGGGTGTTCGCGATAGCCTGGCCCTGAACTACTTCATAGACGGAGTGCGAAGTCCAGAAGTCCAGACGGCTCTCCGGATGGCGGACATCAAAGATCTTAAATCCGGTCTGGTCTACGCAATGAAGTTCGAGGTTGCACAGCAAACATCCCGCAAGGATCGCCATTCAAACAAAGGCGTGGAAGTGAGTGCCCCGGATTCGAACTCAACTCGTCTCTCGGAAATTGAGCGACAAATCAAAGAGATCTCGGGGATCCTGAAGAAGACTAGCAAAGACCAAAGTGGACAACCACTGAAGTGCTGGAAATGTGGCGGTGAGGGCCACGTACGAAGGAATTGCGAAGATCGCCAAGAAAAAAAGACGTCTCCCAAAGTTTTCCAGATTTCCCCAAGAAGTGGCGGCTGCAACGGACTCTTCATTTACGCATATGTGAATGGGTTTCCCTGCGAAATGATTGTGGACACAGGAGCCAACGTTACCATCATTAGGCCTGATGTGGCTCGTCAATTTGGACTCAAGATCTTATGGACGCCGCCCTGCGTTACTCTTCAAACTGTGACAGGTGACAAAATCGAGATTGAAGGAAAAGTGAACTTAGAAATAATGTTCGGAAGCGCCACTTACCATCACACGGCATTCGTCGCTGACATTACAGATCCCTTCATTCTCGGACTGGACTTTTTGAGAAAATTTGATTTTTCTATCGACTTTAAAAATAATGAGCTGCACTCGATGAGGGAAGACATAGCAATTTTCAATGCTGAAAATAACTTAAAATCCGCTCATCAAATAATAGCCCAAAC
This sequence comes from Uloborus plumipes, assembly GCA_038373865.1. Lineage (NCBI taxonomy): Eukaryota > Metazoa > Arthropoda > Arachnida > Araneae > Uloboridae > Uloborus > Uloborus plumipes. Next base: position 37,114 of record JAXGGA010001594.1, on the reverse strand, counting down.
AGATTTATTGATTCCCCCAAGATCAGAAATACTAATACCTGGCTCCATCAATGAAAACAACAGCTTTAAATTCGGCCTATTTGAATATCCTAACCAGAGTAATAGCCCAAAAGGAGTACTAGTGGCATCTACACTTGTGGACCTTTCAAGGAATGCAGTTCTTGTGAGAGTCACCAATGTAAGTGAAAGACCGAGGAATATCAAGAAAGGAGAAGTGTTGGCAACTTGCACTCCCGTAAACTGCATCATCAGAAGAATTGATTCCTCCGAGACTGTGTCTTCCGAGTCCTTGACTTCGAAATTAATTGGGAGTGCACCATTATCGACGGATCAAAGATACGCAGCGGAAAAATTGGTGGACAACTTCAAGCAGGTGTTTTCATCTACATCCGAAGATGTTGGTCGCACGAGTTTAACGCAGCATAGGATCGACACTGGAGATCACCCCCCTATAAAGCAGCATCCAAGACGACTACCGTTTGCCAAGAAGGAAGAGGTTGAGATCCTCTTGAAAGAGATGCAGGAGAATGACGTCATTGAACCCTCATCCAGTCCTTGGGCATCCCCTATCGTCTTGGTCCGAAAGAAAGACGGCTCCACCAGATTTTGTGTTGATTACCGACGCCTGAATGACGTCACCAAGAAGGACAGTTACCCTCTTCAACGGATCGATGATACTCTGGACACCCTTTCCGGATACAAGTGGTTTTCGACCCTGGATTTAAAGAGCGTCTACTGGCAGGTGGAGATACACCCCGACGACCGAGAGAAGACGGCGTTTACAGCCGGACAAGGCTTGTGGCAGTTTAAAGTGATGCCCTTCGGCCTCTGCAATGCACCAGCCACGTTCGAGCGTCTTATGGAATCAGTGCTGCGAGGACTCTCTTATGAATCCTGTCTTGTCTACTTGGACGACATCATCATCATAGGACGCAGTTTTGAGAAACATGTGGTTAATCTTAGGAAGGTGCTGCAAAAGCTAAAGGAAGCCAACCTGAAGTTAAGCCCGTCCAAATGTTATTTGTTCCGCCGTGAGGTGAACTACCTTGGTCACATTATCTCTTCCGAAGGTGTACGAACAGATCCAGATAAGGTATCAGCAGTCAAGAATTGGAGCCGCCCCGAAAATGTCCATCAGCTGCGAAGTTTCCTGGGGCTCTGCACGTACTACAGGAAATTTGTGAAGGGTTTTTCCAATATTGCACGACCTTTGCATAAGCTGACGGAGAGCAAACAAAAATTTGAATGATCCAAAGAATGCGAGGATGCATTTCTACAGCTGAAGGAGGCTTTAACATCAACGCCTATTCTCTCTTATCCTCAGCCTGGAAAATCCTTCATACTTGACACTGATGCGAGCCACGAGAGCGTTGGAGCTGTTTTATCTCAAGAAATAGACGGTAACGAACATGTCATCGCCTACTGGAGCAAATGCTTATCCAAGTCGGAGCGAAATTATTGTGTCACGAGAAAGGAATTGCTCGCCATAGTTAAAGCTGTAGAACATTTCCATCATTACCTCTACGGCCGTAAATTCCTGCTCCGGACTGATCATGCCTCTTTAACTTGGCTTTTGAATTTCAAGAATCCAGAGGGCCAGGTAGCCGGGTGGATACAGCGGCTCCAGGAATATGACATCGAGATTAAGCACCGAAAAGGTTTGTCACACGGTAATGCCGACGCATTATCAAGAAGACCTTGTTCCGAGAACTGCCATTATTGCTCCCGAATAGAGAAACAGTACGGGACGACAATCCCTACTGCCTGTAAAGTTACTGCTACTTCATCATCTTCAGATCCTGATCCATGGAGTGACGACCAAGTAAGAAAAGATCAGCTTGAAGACACAGACCTAAAGCCTATCATAGAGTTAATGGAAAAGGACAGTCGGCGACCTAGTTGGCAAGACGTTTCTATCTACAGTCCTGCAACGAAAAGATACTGGGCTCTATGGAAATCTCTCCAGTTGCGGAATGGCGTCCTGTATCGGAAATGGGAATCTGACGATGGTAAAGCCTTCAAATGGCAGTTACTCCTTCCCAGATCAAGAATTCCAGACGTTCTAAAGGAATTGCACAGTAGTCCGACTGGAGGACATTTTGGTGTCTTGAAAACCCTCCACAAGGTTCGAGAGCGCTTCTTCTGGAGCAAAGCGAAGGATGACGTAGAGAAGTGGTGCCATTCTTGTGACGCTTGTGCTGCCCGTAAAAGACCGAAGAGAAGAAGTCGCGGAAAACTACATCTTTACAACGTAGGAGCTCCTTTCGAACGAATAGGGATCGACATTCTTGGTCCTCTACCGAAAACTACTGATGGGAACAAATACATCCTCGTTGCCATTGACTATTTCACCAAATGGCCCGAAGCATATTCCATTCCGGATCAAGAAGCTACCACTGTAGCAGAGACTCTAGTCCAGCATTGGATCTCGAGATATGGGACACCTTTGCAGATCCATTCCGATCAGGGAAGAAACTTCATCTCTGCTGTGTTTAAGGGCCTATGTGATATCCTCAAAATTGAGAAAACTCGAACGACACCACTACACCCACAATCGGACGGCATGGTGGAGAGATTCAACAGGACAATCCTTAATAATCTCTCGCTTATAGTCTCCAAAAATCAACAGGATTGGGACAAGAAACTTCCTCTGTTCCTGCTGGCCTACCGCAGTGCTGTCCACGAGACTACCGGATATTCCCCATCACAGATGCTCTTCGGCCGAGAGCTTTGGCTGCCTTGTGATCTCGTCTTCGGTCTCCCTCCAGATGCGCCTTCATCGCCTGAGGAGTACGTCCAGGATCTTCAGGCCCGGTTGGAAGACGTTCATCACTTCGCACGGGAGCGAATCGGCATTGCGACGGAGAAGATGAAGACCCGATACGACACAAGGTCCACTGGTCATGACTTTCAAGAAGGTGACAAGGTATGGCTATGGAATCCCATCCGACGTAAAGGTCTGTCACCCAAATTGCAGTCGCATTGGGATGGACCTTACACAGTTCTCCACCGACTGAACGACGTCGTAGTGAGGATCCAGAAGTCACCACATTCAAAACCTAGGGTTGTCCATTATGATCGGCTAGCCCCATACTATGGCCATAGTTCGTAAAGTAAATCTAAAGCTACCATGGTAATTTGTTTGTAAATTTTGTAAATAACTTTTGCCTTTAATTGTCTGTAATATTACTTCATCAATGTTATTATTTCTTTCATGTTCTCATTGTTATTGTTTATCATGTTTATGATTGGTCATCATGTAATGTGTGCACCTGTAAATTTTCCCTTGCTTCCTTTCTGGGGATTGTACTGCCCTGGACGTGCAGTCCTTGGGAAGGGGGCAATGTTACAAATCTTGTAAATAGTTGTTGTTTTTCCTGCCTTGCATCATTTTCATTAGTTTTGGTTTTATCTGACGTCATGTTGCAAAAGTATCTGAAGATATCACTTTTATCACTTGTATACCGGCCCTGTAACGTTTTGTAGTTTTTACACTTGCCCTAACTTTAATAAGCGTGAAGACATTTTCGCGTGGTTTTTTTCTTATCGCTAGAATTTGTGAATGGATTGTTCAAAGTTATGAATGAAACAAAATATTCCAGGTTTTTCTCGAATATTGTCGTAATTTCTTTCCGTGTATAAATAGCTGGCCTTGAACACAAGTCAGTCAGTTGTTTTCAGATTTGATCTGGTGACTCGTTTTCGTTCGCTTGGCGAATGGTTGTTTTGCTTTTGTAATTGCTTAATTACTGTTCACGTTTGATACGTGGTGCTGAGTTACTGTTGAGAGTACAGTGTACTGTTTTGCTACCTAATTGCTGGATGTTTAGCAATTGTTTCCTGCTCATATTGTAAATAGTGTAAATTGTTGTAAATAAATTTAAAGTTACTTCCTCAAGATTGGAATGCTCATTTGAAGAAAGTTGAAGGTGCTACGGACTCGTTACAATATTAACAATCTTGAGCTTGCTATAAAATTTTAATAAAATATAATCCCTGAATTACCGACGACATAAGTTTTTATTAAGATGAATAAGAGTTTTTATTAAGGCAAGAAATGCAGAGAAACACAATTTTTTTTAGCATCATAGTTTGAAACACTTTTCGATGTGTATCAAATTTGACTCAGAGCAGAAGCAGATGTGATAGATGTTGCTAACCATAAATTAAATTTTTACTAAGTACGTTGTAAAATACTTTATTATTGAAATGTTTGTATAAAATATTTAGTGATACAATTAGTTATAATATTAAATTTTACTTTAAAAGTTAAATTGTTATTTTTTCAAATTTCTGTATAATAATTTAATAATTCCCATATATGCTGTAATGTCTTCGGAAAGCTGGATAAGGTTTGACAAATAACTATGCACGCTTTGAGCCAAAAATATAATAATCAAAGTAATTTGCTTTTAACATGCTTGTATCTTCGTAAATATAAGTGATGGTTGTATAAAAATGAATTTAAAAAATTTCTCCTAGTAAAGGCATTGAATTTTAAAATTTACAGCTTCACGATGATAGGGATTCAGCAGCTTTTCTTTTTTTTTCTTTACACAATTTGTACCTATACTATGCTGCAAGATTTCTTGACACTGGCGTCGTGACGTCAGCCAATGAAAAACGAGCTAGATAAAACGTCACAGCCTACTTGGCGAATTAGAGGAGATCCTTAACTGCTTCTGAGCTTTTATTGGTTCCGCGCGTAGTGGCGTTTAGTGTCAGGTTAAGTTGCTTTCTGGTACAGTCTCTTTTTTAAGTGGCTGATTTAATTTTTATTGGAAAATGTCAGTTAAAACATTCGTCTCAGGTTACAAATGTTACAAAACATTGGTCACTCAGTTCTCGAGAAATTCGCAAGAATGTGAACTTTTTAAAAGATAGGCATATTCATCAGCGCGCACAAAAATAATTTAAAGATGTCCATTCATTAAGTATATTTTTTAACTAATGTTACAGTAAGGCTGAAGAAGTTTAGTCTAAATTAAATAATTAGGTCTTTACTTGGAGAAATAATTTCAGCCTTTGTCGGCGCTTGTTATTTTATGTTCACTTTCCTGCCTCAGACAAATTTTAAAAAATCTTCTTCACACATCTATATATAAACAGTTATAAACATATCTTGCAATTCTAAACGTTATTAATACTCCAAAAATAGCATCCAAAAATATATTAAAAAAAAGAAAACTTTTTATGAAACGTCAGTTTCAGCTATTTTCACTCCATTAAAAGCCAAATGAGTGTGCGTGTGTGTTTACATGTAAATTCATTTTGAATAAACTAACAAAAAACAAATCCGGAACCAGTAACTGGAATTGTCTAAAAAGGAATTAGATGAAAAAAAAGAGAGAAAATCCAAATAAGTGAAATGTGTGGTGGAGAACGAAAACTTGAAAAACTCCACTTATTTAATTTCAAAAATTCCAAAAACACTAAAAATGAGGTAAAATGTCTTCGAGGGAATCACTTTAAAGGTCCTAAATCGTATCATGGAAACATTTAAGAACATTGAAGCTATATGTTCATTAAGTCGTCTGTAAAACTATAGCATGTAAACCAACTAACATTTTGCTTTATAAAACATTTTTTACTTCTACTTACACAGCATGAAAAAAAAAAAAAAACTCCACCATTGTTGACGAAGATGAATGTACTTATCTGCAATTCATCTTAAAAGACACATATAATTTAATGTTTAAGAATAATGTATTACCCTGTGGCAGGCAGATAACTCAAGAGTAAAAGCCTGTCTCTTGTAAAAACTTTTCTCTCACAATCTTTTGATACGCAAGGAGATTTTTTTAAAGACTTTTCTCTTGTTGCAAAAGTGGGGGTATTGAATATCATGTAACATAGCAAACTTATCTGAAAGTTAAGACACACATTGCATACAATTAAGTGGCGACTTAAGCAACGGATGCTTTGAAAGATCCCTCGCACAAATCAAAAGTTCCCGTTGTGGACAAACGTATTTTTTATGGTTGGTTGGTTGTATTGTGTTTTTTTTTTTGATGCAAGAGCCTTATAGGCTATAACACGCCAAGTACTTTTTATGAACATGCTTAATTATTTTTGACGTTTGTAAACACCCCTAAAACGACTTTAAACTATTTCTTGTAAGAGTATCTTCATAAGGAACTGAATTTTTACCGCGTTGCAAAAATTGCTAAATTATTCGACGTAAAATACTACTACGATGCTCAAAATCAATGGTCAATAGGATAGAGAATATGATACATAACATCGGACAGAACTATACGTACACAATATGTGGTAACAATAAGACGCAGCACTTTAATAGTATTGTACAGTCAAATGCAGCAATTATATTTATAACATAAAAAATGAAGATTATGACGATGTTTCAAGCAGATCGTAATCGATCTTTTTTATCTATTCTTTAACTGTCAGAATTTTTCTCGTTCTCTTTTTTTTTATCAACTTTTAATAATACAGCATGTTTAGGTATCATATTTCATAAAATTTCATACATTATCCCAGCGATATTCAAACTAGAATGGATTTGGAAGAAGTTTAAGAAATGTAAGTACATTCACGAAACAAATATTTAATGCCTATTGCGAAGCATATTCGAAATTTTTTATGCTGTGGGCGAGATATTTACATCAACTGTAAAGTTCGTTATTCGTGAAAAACTCGAGTTATAACCATTTCACGTTAGTCGCATCTCTTTGTAGCGCTAGTCCTCTGTACTCTTCAGATCACTTTAAGTATTTGAATTCAAAATAATGAATTAAGTAGGGGAGAGTGGTAATGAATGGGCCATGGTGATGAATGGGCCACTAACAAAATATGAAAAAGTATTCGCATGATTTTTTTTTTTTTGATGCCATCAATAGATGTAGCTATTTGTTCTACTAAACTCATCCAATTTTCATTCGTTTGCGCTGAGCCATTTTCAAACTAGAGTGGCATGGTCAAAATTCTGACTGAAAAGTAAGTTTTTCCCTTTTTAGTAAAACATTTCCTAGCTAAAATGTACCAAGTATTTCACTGCATACATATGTATAAGTTAGTCTTTCCATATCTATAAACTAATTTTAAGATGTATTTTGATGTTATTTAAATTCAATGTACTCAAAAAACCTAAATGTATTCCAAAAGTATAGGTGGGGCTGAATGGGCCACTATGTCATGGTAATGAATGGGCCACCTAAATATTGTTTTTCTTCCTTTTCTTTGGATTTTCGCATTAATATGAAACACAACTGACTGTCATAGATAAAGATTACTGTCGTCAAAATAGGTTTGTAGTAACTTCTAAACATAATTTGCAGATCTATATTATATTCCTATAGTACAATAGACCTCTGGTCGCATTCCGTGGCTTGAAAAAGCCCCCCTCTCTCCTTCATATTATATTCCTCACAGTACAATTTCATTTTCTTTCTTGGTAACTTAAGTTAGATATTTCTTATTCCCGATGTCTAGTAAATTTAAAAAAAAAAATTGAATTTTGACAAGTTTGAAAATGAAGATGAAGTTTTTGAAAGTGATTTTTAATATTATTTTTGAAATATATAAATTTTGTTAAATCATAGTGTGTATTATCTGTTATTTTTTTATATATATTTGATGTTATTTATTTCTTACAATCTCATTATTTAGTCATTTTTCTGCTACAATTGGTATGCATCAGTTTTGATGTTTATATAATTTTAAATCAGTATGATTTTGTATCATCATGTCAAGTGCCACATTTATTTTGTCATATTCAGCAAATAAAAGATTAAATCCACATGTTTTCATTGAATTCATTTAGTGGCCCATTCATTACCTTCGATGGCCCATTCAACCCCATAGGTGGGGTTGAATGGGCCAAATTTCAAAATTTTTATTTTCTATTATAATTCATTATAGACAGGTGCTAATCCAACTTTTATGACTTTTTTAGATAGCCAGATAAGTAAAGTAACTAAAACATCAATTTAGAGTTAAAACAAAGTGTTAGAAAAAATTACAAAAATTCAAAACCAAAAAGTGGCCCATTCATTACCACTCTCCCCTAAGTATCTGAATGTATTTTCATTTTAGTTAAGCAAACATCATAAAATTATTTAACATAAGGCGAAATTCAAATTTCCTCTAATTACATATATTATGAAGAAAAAAATCTATAGATATCAAATACGTAATTAAAACCTGTAAGGAACACTTTGATTTTTCTCACAACAAATGGCTTAATTTATCACGATCTTTTTATTTATTTATATATTTAAAACAATGCAGTTTAGGTTTTTTTTTTATAATCTCTTTTGACAACAAAATTATTTTTCAAAGGCCTACCCTAAGAACTGCAAAAAGCTTAAATATTAGCGAACACAATACTTGTGCGGCTCAATATTTAAAAACTGCTTTGCGTACATAATTTGAAGGTGGGAAAAATAAGAGAGAAAGTGCAAAAATAACGAAATTTATCTCAAGTGTGATGCGTTTAAGCTAAACTAAACATATATAGTTGGCACTGTACACAAATATTGATAATACGCTTCCAGCAACTAATTTACAGCATTTATATTGATACAGATTAAAGTATAAACCCTGTACTTGGATTACAAGGAATTTGCCTTCATTTTTCATTTATGTCGAAGTTTTTTTTTTTTTTCATTTTTTTTTAATGTTTAGCTACAGCAACTTGCAGCGTTATGCAACTGTGTCCCAAAATTAAACTTAAGCATAACCTAAATATGCTACCATCTGTGCTCAAATATCTTCCTTACAAGTTTTGAACTCTAATCCCTTAAGCTTTAAAATTGCACTTGAGGGATTTATATATTCAACGCGTTTAAGCGCTTTGTTTGTTTTCTTGTTAGAAGCAAAATGCCGAGTATAAGCTGAATTAGGTACCCTTTTAAAGGGTTAGCACATTTCTACGCTTTAATGATTTACAAAGAATAAAGTTCCTCGTTCCAGGGAGACTATGGTGCTCTTGAAACATTCATCAAAACATATTTTTTTAATATAGGAGAAAAATACAGTCTATTGAACAATTCATACACGTCTTCTGGTTATCCCAGAACGTCAATTTTAAAAACAATTAACTGTGAGATGAAATGTTAAAAATGAGTCGAAGATATACTGTTCATTTTACGCTCACTATAACAACCGCCATCGTTGGTACAAATTCCATCAGAAAATATGTGGTTATAAACGAGCAAATATACCATTTATTGCATTGTATTAACATACAGGATTTAAATTAAGAATGTAAAGTTTTATCAAACATGGAATGAACAATAAAATGTGTAAAACTGAGATTGTGTGTGTGTGATAATTTACACATTTATTTATATACTAGAGTAACCCGCCATGGCTTTGCCTGTGGTAAAATTTAAAGAATTTTCGATGTTGTAGCTGTATCCATAATGCACGAATTAAAAAAACTAAGTGCAGTTCCCGCTTGGTGAAACTTAGCATGCTTAACAGATATTAATGTTTTTTAGTTATTTTCAATTTAAGCAAAATTCTAGATTTTGTGGGTATAAGAGCAGAGCAGTACGAAACAAAAACTATATCGACAAATTTGCGGTCTTCCCCACTATTTTTTTGAAATTTAAAAGGCACGTTTGTTGTCAAATATCAAATTGCTACATTATGTCACAATAAAATATCAAAGGCTAAAATCTTTGCAATTGTTCCGAACTAAAAGGAATTATGTGCCTTGTTATAATCATCATAGGCGGGATTCGAAACGCCATAAAATGAAATACTTTTAAGAAACAAAAGAAGAAAGAGGGAACCAACGAGCATGGATCATTTCCGCTGCAAAGTTGATCCCTACCTTGCCTCCCATGAGACATCTCCGCCGTGTTTTTTCCCTCCTTTTCGTATAACGGGACTGATCCGCCAATTGAGTAAGTCGAGTGTAATATTGGCAAAGGAAAATTGGCGAAGTTTGACTAGATATACGCTCCATCCTGTGTTTTTCTGATTTGATTTTTTATGTTCTAAAATAACGTGAATTTCGTATTTATAAACTCAAGAATTTCTCGTGTTCTAGTGCTCTGCATTTTCCACCTTGACGTTGGATTTCTTTTTTTTTTTTTTTTTAGAATAAGGAGAGTGTTACGCGTTTGTAGCTTTTAGCATCTCTACTAATAATAAAGCTTAAGGTGGGTCTGTCTGTCCTTCTTTCCTTCCTTCTTTCTGTCTGTTACGCGCGTAGCTCCAAAGCCGTTCGGTCGATTTTCTTGCCACTTGCCACAAAATTAGTTTGTAGCATGTAGTTTGCACCTCGAAGCAATTTTTCGAAAATTCCATTTCGTTCTTTTTCTACTCGAATTCTTAGCGGAAATTCGATAAAATTGGAAGAAATATTTCATACATATTTTCAAGTCTTTTGTCATTCGAAAGCTTGAAATTTCTGCACAAAATGAAGTTTTTTCGAAGTTTCTACGATCATCAGGAGATCTGTAACAATTGTTTTTAGAATCCCGGAATTCAAGGCTTACTCTCAGTAAAGCAAGCCAAACGATTCTAAAATGGTTCAGCTCGAGAATAAAATTTGTTTGAAAAGAGAGATGAAATTAATTATTTTATCAAGGGAAATCAATTTTTCATGTTGTTACCATGGTTACGTGTTCATACTTATTTTTGTTTCGTTCTTTTTCCAGCGTTGCCAGACGTAGTATTTTTGATACTACGGTAGTATTTTTTCGGCCCAAATAAGGAGCGTAGTATGTTTCTGGCAACCCTGTTTCCAATATACTAGTGACTTAATTAAAAGAATTGGCGGATTTTTTTTTTTTTTTTCATTTTCATAGATTTCGCATTTCAGCAGTATTGATTTTGGCAACATTTGGAAACAGTAGTAGGCGCGTCTATCGCCCATTTAGCGAGAAAGGGGTACCCAAAGCACAAATATTAACCAAGTATCGTATAAATTGCGACATTGCAACGTTCTTTTTAAAGAGTTTCATTTCGGAAAATGTATTGTTTTGTTTTTAAAGCTAGGAAAGGAAAATTTCTTCTTCTTTCAAATTTTGGTAAGATTTCTGTTGGTTTCTGTGAGCAACAAAATTGTTCTTATTTTCTCTTTTGGCTTATTTTTGTGCATCTCCCCTTGGGGTTTCATTTGAATGTCATAAGGGGATGCTTTACCCCTTTTAAGGAGTAAATCAGTGTTAATTTCAATGCAGATGAATTGGCGCGACCACTTGGCGATATTTTGCCAAGCTTTTGGTCGCCAAGTTTTTTTCGCCAATTTGGCGAAAAATTTGGCGATTTAATTTTTTTTGGGGGGGGGGGGTGTTTAATTTGGCGCTATTGGCGATATTTTGCAAAAATCCACTGAATGATACTACTTAAGGATTCCGGGCTGTTGTGCCGTGGTCTAAATGGCTTTAATCCATACGTTTCGATCGCAACTACGGCGGTCATCTTCAGTGGGAATCAACGACACCCACTGAAGATGACCGCCGCAGTTGCGATCGAAACGTATGGATTAAAGCCGTTTAAACCACGGCACAACAGCCCGGAATCCTTAACTAGTATTTACTCCGGCCGTGAAAGCCTTCATTCTTACATTCACCACTGAATGATGTTAAAATCGGCGATATTTAGGAGATTAATCATTGTAAAACATTTTTTTGCATTGTTTTGTGGCAAACTAGGGATATAAATGTTTGAATTGTTATCTTGCTCCCTCCTAGCACTATTTTAGCACTTAAGGCATCTACTAAGAAATGTACACTTAAAATTAAGTAGTGTAGGGTCCACACCAAATTTTTATGTTACACTTTGAAGGAATTGTAGTTGAATTATAACTAAAATAGAGTATTTTTTCTGCTATATCAATTATTTTACAAATGAACTTTTAATTTTATGCCACGGGCAAAGCAGTGCGGGTACCGCTAGTATATAATACAAATGAATACAGAGCATGACATCAAGATGATGTAATGATGTATAGAAGAAAGGTAGGGATAAAGGGAAAGGCAGGGCAAGGTAGTTATAAACTTTGCGGCGGAAATGTCCTACGCTGCAGCGGAAATGTTCTTTTCCGGAACTAACAATACATTTAAAAGACGTTACCATAGCAACGCAATAAAACGTTAATAATTTGATCAGAAAAGAGGTTTTCGAACTCAAAGTTTAAACGCTTGCAACTTTTTTTCTAGTGGAGATAAAAGCTTGGTTCTTCGACTTTAAGTCGAATCAATTCTGGGGTTTAAAATATCGCTCTATCAAATGGCGTAAAAAATAAAACTGTGGAATAATTAGTTTATTCTTTACGGATAGTTTTAATGAACCAAGTATTGCTTGAAATCGGGCGAAGCGTTGAAAAAACCAAGTTTAAAAATTGAATAACTCACGCTGTGTTTAAGTTAGGGAATCGGAACAAACTGCATAGGATATAGAAAATTTTTCTGCTTTCAACGATATGTAAAATTAATATGTGCAAGTAATTTTTAACCCCAATATTCGGCGATTTATGTGAAAATTGCCTTGAATTCGAATAAAAAAGGAATCGCTTATCGAATCTTTTCAAACATAAGCCCATGTTTTAATCTGAGAATGTCTGAATATCAAAGGTACATTCTCAATTTAATTTGACAAAGAAATACAAAAAATTGCTATCTGCTTCATCGATTTCCATTTTGAAAAATACATTTTTCAAGAGAATGTGGAACTAAGCATTAGAATGAAAAAATAAAAAAAGCAACGCGCTAACATGAATTGCTAGTAACAAAAATAAACTTACCTTTTAGTTTTTATACCTTTCATTTCAGCTCCCATGAAATTCGGATTTTTTGCCAAGAAGGAAAACAATGTCATACTATCAATTTTAGGCAGGTTATCCGATTGTCCTTTGACGTATCCATCTAATACAGACATCTTACAAATCAGATCTGAGAATGTACCTTTGATATTCAGCAAGAATTTTTCAAATCGGTTCAGTGGTTCCGGAGATTACCAGCAATATACATACCTACAAAATTTACCCTCTCTTTTTATAATCTTAGTAAAGATTTATTATTATTACACAGTCCAGTCACATTAATGTGATCACCTGTAAAAAGCTAGAATAACCACCTTTCTCAGAAAGGAATGCAGCAAGACTTGCAGGAAGAGAGTCAATTAGGTACCTGAATGTGTTTACTGGGATGTTGAGCTATGCCAACTCCAATACCGTGTCCAGCTGCGCTAGATATGCGGGTGAGGATCCATGGCACGAACAACCCAATCAAGATTGTCCCACATATTCTCGAATGGGCTGAAGTCAGGTGAGTTTGCTAACCAGAGGAGAACGGTAAACTCATCCTGGTGCCCTTCAAACCACGCATGTTCACTGCCAGCTGTATAGCACTTCGCATTGTCCTGCTGGTAGATGCCATTATCCCGAGAAAAGCAATATCCATATAGGGGTGAACATGGACTGCAAGGGCAGATGAATTCTTGTATTTATCCATCGTGCCTTTTATAAGGATGAGTGAACCCATAGAACCCCAGGAAAACATTCCAGAGACCATAATGCTCGTGCCTCCAGCTTGGACTGTTCTGGCAATGGTTGCAGGGTGTTTGCTTCCAGAGGTTTCGCGCCTTCTAAGTCAACATCCTTTAGCCCGATGGAGCATAAAACGTGATTCATCAGTAAATGCTACCTCTCGCCACTGAATGGATGTCCAGCTGTGGTACTGGCGTGTAAATTCCAGGATTTGTCGTCGATGGACAGTAGTAAGCATAGGTACATGAACCAGGCTTCTGCTTCTGGAGCCCAGACACAGTAAGGTCCGCTAAACAGTAGTGTGGACGACGATGTTGGTAGCCCCTTGGTTCATCTGGGAGGGGTCAGTTGCTCAACAGTAGCCCGTCTATTAACCCAAACGCATCTTCTGCAGCCGTCGTTTGCCTCTGTCATCTATGGCTCCCGGTGCACCACATTTTGGAAATGCTTGCACCTATGGCCCGAAAGCCAATGATCATACCTTTTTGTATATCGCATAAATCGCTTCGTTTTAGCATTACGACAATGACAGAAAGGTTTTCCAAAGCCCTCACACACCCTTTATATACCCTCAACTGCACTGTGCTACTAAGTGCCTTCTGTGATTGGTTACTTGACGTTGATGTCAAAAGTACGTGGTGGTCACATTAATGTGACTGGACTGTGTATTATTACACTGTAAAAACTGAAATAGTCAAAATTGAGTACATTTGAAATTTCAAAATTTCGTGAGTACTTTTGTTTCAAAAATGAAAACTTCTGTTTCAAATATGAGTCAAAATTTTTTCAAATCTGAAATTTCATGAGTTCAAATCTGAGCAAAATTTCTTTTCATTCGCGCTGCGGAAGTATACAATTGTATTTATTCAAAATGGCCGCCGACTCGCGAACCAATTTAAAGAAGCAGGATTTCCTGAAGAATTTTCAAGTAAGTTCACGGAATTTTTAAAGAACTGAAATTATATTTCCCGTTTTTGGTGCATAAACATTCTTATTTGTGCATTGCTTTAAAAAAGTAAGTTTTCTGGATTGAGTACATCATGCTTTCAATATTAAATGAAACCCTTGAAAGTTTCAAATATTAATCGAATGTTTGCAAAATTACTTTTGGCCAGTTAAAAGTTGTTAAACTATGGCGCGAAATTTTAATTATTCATACTACTTAATCTGTCGCAGTTCGGAAAGGATTGCTCCTTCCAGTAATATTTTATTAGATAAAATAGTTGTGAACACTTTTAGGTGCGGAAGAGGAAACGTGTAGTAAGTCGCTAAGGCGGAGCGCGCAGGAAAACATTGTTGATGTTTTTCCGCCCAAACGTTCCTGCATGATGGACGCGACAAAATGGAACTTCGAGGTGCTTATTCCAAATTTTGAAGGTAAGTTCATTCTTATTGAAACTTTGTTTTGTTCTCATTATTGTCACACTTGCTTCTTCCTTTTAAACCTATGCGTAGCAACCGGTGTATTATGCGTGTGTGTATAATTGTGATATACACACGCGCAACACTTCTTTCGATATCTCAAAATTTGTCCCATTTTAAGTTATTGACACCATTTATTTGCCTTTCTGTTTCTTAAAATCGTTTTTGTGTTAGCCAATGGTATCAAAAACAAATATTCATTACCAATTTAAAGAAAATAATTATTCTTCAATAATATCTGTATCTCAGAACCAGACGCATTTTAAGTGCATTTTTACAAATTGTCAGGAGAGAGCAAAATATATTGTCGAACACTTGCAAAAGATCAGCCTTGCACCTTTTTAACTAAGAAATAATAGTTAAAGAATTTCTTTAATCCCTTTAAGACCTAAAGTATTTTTTTGCAAAAATCGAGCTGCTCCAAAACTGAGCCGTAGTTGTCCTAATTTTTCAAAAATCAATTTCTACTTTGCTTTTAGTGTGCTAGTACTCATTAATGTTTATCGGGGGCCATTATAATGTAATTTAAATAATTTTATTTCATAAATTCATTTATTTGCCATTTTTATGCTTTTCATTCACTATGGCCTTTTTCCTTTTTGATGTTTTTACGCTAAGAATGAACCAGAAGGATTGATAAAAATCATGATTTTGTTTTAATTAAAAAAAATCTAATTTTTTTGATTTAAATATTTTTTTTAATCTAAATTTATTTATGTGTAATATTTGGTGCATGCAAATTAAATTAGACGAGTTAGATGTTTAAGCAGAAAACTCATTTTCTATATCTTTGGTGCCCGGTACGAAGGGCTCATGTCTAATGTAATTAGACATAAGCCCTTTATACCGGGCAGATATATATTATGAAAAATGCATTTAACTAAAATATAATTTTCATTTTTTATTTATATTTTGGAAAAAGAACCTTTTACAATTAAAAAAAATACATAAAACACTCTGCTTCTTATATTTAAAATTTTTTTTGAAATTCATCAAGGGCTGAAAATCAGACAATTTTTCTCTTAAAGAATTTTTGTCTTGTAATTACATGCATATTTCTTTTGACTGTTTTAACTCACTATAAGTTGAGGACTGTATGATAAGTATATTTTTAATGAATATGTAAACAGCTTAACTCTTAACAGATTAAATTTATTAGCTTTTTATTTTATTGAAAGGAAATATCTTGTTTCATTTTTCTATTGATGTTATGCTTGTTTTAATATTTTCTTCAATTTCAATTCAATTCATTTATTAACAATATGCTTTTTTTTTCTTTTGGTTTTATTATATTGACTGCTTTAGCATTAACGTAAATATAAATACATAAAGATGAACTGAAATTTCTGAGCACTGTAATCACTATATCGAATACTTATTTTATTTCATAATTTTTAGTGCGAATGAGCGGACAGAAATAGTCTTCAAATTTAAAAAGGTTTTTTTATATTTTATTTCATAGTTTTTTCGTTTTAAAATTTATTTAGAATTGCGTGAAGACAAACGCCGTTAAGCATAATTCACCGAGAAAATAACAAACGCCGTTAAAAATGCTATTCACGAACACTTTATTTTTTATTCATGAGAATATTTCGTTTCCAATTTTGTTAATTTATCAACTTACTTTGAGTCAAACGCCATCAAGCGTAATGTTCAATTTGAAGAACTACCAATGCATTTTCTACAGCCCTTATTAGCCTTTTTACTTCCTTTTACGTAGTAAAGGAAGTATTGTGATCACGAAAAAAATTTCACTCAACTTTCGGTCTAAATTTTGACTTTGCTCACCCCCGAATGAATGTCGCGTAGTTTTTTCGACCTATCAGCACGTGCATATGTACCTAACAACATACAAACAGCCGAAAAATCAATTTCGACCACCCCCGAGTAAATGACGACGAGTTTTCTCGTGACGTCTGTGTGTACGTATGTGCGGATGTATGTGCGGACGTATGTGCGTATGTATGTCGCATAACTCAAAAACTATATGCCGTAGAAGCTTCTAGCTTGGTATGTAGGCTCTGAGGGGGGGTCTAGTTGAGCACCTCCCCTTGTGATTGCATTCGAATGTTCCTAAGGGGGTCTTTTACCCCTTTTTTGGGGTAAATCAATGTTAATTTCAATATAGACTCAAGTGATATGAATTGGCGCGACTACTTGGTGACATGTCGCCAAGCTTTTGGTCGCCAAGTGTTTGACGCCAACTTGGCGACATATCGCCAAGTTGGCGACAAATTTGGCGAAAAAATTATTTTTTGAATTTGGGTTCAACTTGGCGCTATTGGCGATATTTTGCGAAAAATTCACTGAATGATATGAAAATCAGCAATATTTGGAAAATTAACCATTGTAAAATATTTTTTGCATTGTTTCGTGGCAGATTAGGGGAGTAAATATTTGAATTGTTACCTTGCTCACTCCAAGCACTTTTTTTAACACTTAAGGCAACTACTAAGAAATTTACACGTAAAAGGAAGTAGTGTGGGGTCCATACCAGATTTTTTAATAAGTCACTTAAGCAAATTTTTGAATTGGACTAATATGTTGATTGTTAGCTAATCTCATTCGTTTCATTTCTTCTTTTGCTTTAGTATTGCAAGGTTTGTCTCCAACAATTTCAGTCGGATTTAAAGCTGCCAGTCGTTGTCCTGCCAATGATTGTACTCGACTCAACTCCACTATAAAGCGGAAGTGCGTTAAAGTTCACGCGGCTGGATTTAACTCTGCAACCGGAAGCAAAAGGTGAAAACCATGACAGAAGCAAGTACAGAAAAAAGTCTTTAATAATAATAAAAAAAAGTAGATTCAAATTTTGAGCCACACAATTTTTCCTCTTTTTTGACTTAGAGCTGTTTTCATCGTCCCTAATTGTCATCATCATTCTTAATTTTTTTTTCTATCCTGTTAATAGGTTAGTGAAGGTATTGAAAAGTTCATGGAAGAAGACGGGCTGTTGTCCTTAGAACGAAGACAGCCTTTCATCCTGTCTATAGGAAGCGACAAACTGCAGCCATCACAGACATTCGTTGTGGTTGAGAACAGAACCGCCTCACCTGATGTATATAAATATTTTTTGAATTATTTACTTTTTTTGTGTGTTTTAAAGTTTTGATATTTTTTTGTCTTCAGAAAAAAAATTGTTTTCATCTTCTCTATAATGGGTCATCATGTTCTGTAAAAATGCTAAGATTGCAATAAAAATTTTTTATTACATTTGCTTTGTTTCTGTAAAAATGTACTACATTCATATTAAATAATATCATAAATTATAGGTAAAATTTCGCGTTTTTAATTTGAAACCAAATTGCCTACAATGCTGTTTTGGAAAAAAAAATGTGCAAAGGAAAGAGACTCGAAAACCCAAGAGACCAACTAAAAACTTCGAGTTATCGCTACTTTCTCAAGAGTTTGGGACCCCTCAAAAAGTGAGCTAATGTAGATGAGCGCACACTCAATAAGAAGTTCTACTCATATGTGAAATTAAAACATACACAATTGAGTACAGCATAGGAGAGTGAGTGTTCTATTTTGAAACTATAATATACTCAGGAAGGAGTACATACAGATCAGTATGTGCTCGTTATAAACGAGCACATACCGATCTGTATGTACTCATTTTTGAACATGTTCTAGTTTCACTAACGACTCGTTAGTGAAACTAGAACATGTTCAAAAATGAGTACATACAGATCGGTATGTGCTCGTTAATGAAACTAGAACAGCTTCAAAAATGAGTACATACAAATTAGTATGTACTTTTTTTTTGAAACTGTAACATACTCAGAAATAAGAGCATAAAGCGTAGTGTGTGCTCGTTATTGAAACTGAAACGTGCTCAGAAATAAGTACATACATACTCGTTATTGACACTATTAAGTACTCGGAAACGAGTAATGTAGTTCAAATCTGAAAGTATTACATTCTCAAAAATATACTCGTTTTTGAATTTATTACATACTCGTTTCTGAGCTCATACATACTCATAATAATGAACTTCCTAAGTACTCGATAATGAGAGCATGCGTCCTCGTTTTTGAAATTATTACATGCTCAGAAATGAGCACGTCGATAAATACAGAATAAATACAAACTCGTTTTTGAAACCTTCACATAACTCACAATTGAGCATTTTTGACTCATTTTTGAGCACTTGCAAAGTTTCAGAATCTGAGTACATGCTAGTTTCATTTTTGAAACTCATGTAGTCGGAGCCATTTTGAGTCGATGAAATACTCAAATGTGAGTATTTTTGAGTCGTTTTTGAAACTGTTGTTTTAAGAGTGTATTATTATTGAGTTTTAATAATGAAAACAACGTACTGTTTTTAAATATAAGGTATTTTCTTCTCTTTCTTTTCCCTTTTTAATTCATTTGCTTTTTTATTTTAGGTTTTCACTCATTCACTTAAACATTTTCGCAACATAAACAATTTCTATACTCTCTTTTTTAAACCTTTTAAAATATGTAAATCATATGTTAGTGCATTTCCAGAAAACATTAGTTTTTTGCTGAAAATAATTAATGAAGTTACCACATTAGACTTAAAATATAATATTTTAATATTGATACTAAGGCAATAACAGCTTTACAGCGCCAACGGAAAAAAGGATAAATTAAAAAACATGTGCTTCTACGCGTTTCGTTTTGAATACATTTGGCTTAATTGCATTTAAAACGCTTCGTTAGATTTTCTTTTTAATTTTCAAGAACACAACATATGTTTCATTTCTAAGAAAGTTAAGTTAGTATATTATTTAGCAAGATGTTGTTCTTTATGACTGGTTTTACTTCTGGGGAATTATTTGAGCACATTTCTTTTATAAGGAATTAAATTATGCATTATATCATGGAATGGTTAATTTTTCAAATAACACCATAAAATTCTATACGACACTTAAAAAAAGCTGTCGTATGTGAGAAAACACTGTAACTGAGGTATTCTCTAATAAGAGTGAAATTTCAGTGAATGGACGCAGTAACAAGCTGCGATGTGTGCATGTACCTTTTTATAATAGCCTACTAAACTGAACCTCGACCAATTAAAAATGTACAAAGCCATCATGAATTATCGACACTGTTTTGACCAAAAACGGTTGATGAATGAAATCTAGAAGTTTTTTGGGGTGTTTTGGATAAAGTTCTTGAACTGTGTAAATCTTTTACAGGTACCTGTTTCATTAATCTTATTTAAAACAGACCAATAAAATACAATTCACGCAAACACCGTTTGACCTTTCACCCTCTCACATGGTAGAAGAACTAAACAATACAAATAAAAAAGGGGAGGTAAAAAACCATCTAACTACAACTGCAAATTCCAAACTGTTCATTCAACAATGAACAAATACATACATTTTGAAGGGGCTGAGCAGGCTGGAGGAATAATCATGTTTAGTGACTCCACAGCTTCTCTTCAAGCTATTCAAGGAGGAAAATCGGTGATTACCCTTAACCTAAGCAATGTGATGCAAAATATTAACTGACTGAATACTCATGCAATGGGTACCAGCTCATGTTGGAATTGAAGAAAACGAGACTGATGATGCCTTCGCCAAAATGAAAAAAAAAAAACTTAACTATGACAAACTACCTCTTGTAGTCACACTGAACGCTATAACTTCAGTGGCAAAGAATTAAATACAAACATATGGCTAAAACTATAATACCACGTTTCTAGTCTACAAATTGGAAACAGGACGCTAGCGAAAAAGGTGCTATTGTTAAGCTTTTTAAGAGCTGATTTTGCAGTTGATACAATACTGCCAATGTTTCTCCTTGAAATTGCGGTAAATCATGGTTTTGAGGAATACACAATTGAATATTTTCAGTGCTTTTTGTATTCTTCTTTTTTTTCTGGTGTACTTCTACTTGGATGACTTTCATGATGATCAACTTTCAGTACAATAACAGTCACGCTAAGTAAGATTAAATTTAGTACTCCCAATCTATTCTTTTTTCATGCTCCATTTTCTCATTATGTGATTTCTCCTCAGTCCTTAATTTCATGAGAAAAAATTTAACAACTAAATCTATTTTGCCTTACTTTTTCTTCTGCCCCGGGTCCATTTTATACTATATATATATAGATATATTATATAATCGTATATATAATATATATAATATAATATATTTACTATATCTAATATTTATATATAAATTATATATTTAATATATTATATCATATATATTATATATGAGTATATATAACTTTATATATATATCTCAGGGGGTACGTGGCCGTTCCCACCCTGGGTAGGGGCAAGGTAGGGGCCAAGTGGGCCTAACCCACGAGAAAAAACCAGGACCAACCTCACACCACTTTTTCATTCCAATGATATATGATTTGCGTTGGATTAGAAAATAAAAAATGTCAGGTTTTCACAAGGGCAATAATATGAAAAAGAAGAAAAAAGAAAGGGTTTTTTTTTTTTTCATTTTTGGGTTACACGTGGAAAAGCAAGCGGAACCGACGCAAGCTTTTCGAAAACTCCGGTAATCCTATGGCATTGCTTAGCATGCGAAACACCCCCGTGCCGCACTTTTCCCCCTCTTCGCGTTAGCCAAAGCGACCTTGAAGGCAGAATAAAATCAGCCTATCTGGCGTAGCCGACAAAGATGAGCTCGAAAGTTACACTCTTTTCTCTGCCGGTCTCTTCGATTCTCCGCTGCAATTTGGACGTTATGTTCAGGGCGGTAAGCGTAGCAAAATTCTCAATGGTTTTGGCATATTGATTCGTTTTTTATATGGTTGTTTGTTTTCTATGAAATGTTTCCGTAATTTTCAAATGTTTCGTTTTTTCATTTGTCATATTGTTTCCCATGTTTAAGTTGAAACCTCAGGATAGTTGTTCTGTTTAAACTTTTTGAAAAAAAAAAAAAAAGACTTACGAAGTAAAGCTACAAAATATTGAAAAATTCATATCATTATTATACGGAAGTCAATTGTAAAATTTAGCTTTAGGATGCATTCAGCAGTCTAGAAAAAAAGTACTGAAACTTTATGACATTATAAGACGGATTGCAGATTTGTAGATATTTATGGGAACAAGTTTTTTTTTTTTTTTAACAAATGTATAAAAAATGTACTTGATTTTATTTTTGAGAAGTGAACTGAGCCAACTGTTTCCAGAAACTGATGTTGTTGTTGCAGTTAATTTTGACTATACCAGCCACAATTTTTTGTCACAGTGAATATTTTCGGCCGTAAAAAGAACTAAGAACAACAAAAGGAACAGAATGACAAATTAACAACCTTTCTTTCTTGTAATGATATCCATAGAAAAAGAAAGTAAACAAAATGAAACAAGACCCCACTTTCAATTTTTATGAAAGTCACAGATATTTTCCCCACCATGAAAGAAAGACGAATGGATTTTCTATAGAATCAGATGAAAATATTTTTACATATGATTATACTAGGGACTACGTAAATACATACAGGGACTACATTCATATTCATACTGTTTTATTACGGTTAACAGCATATGCTTTTTTTCAACATATGTATTATTATTCCACAAATTATCTCATCTGCCTACCCTGGGGGCATTCGTTTCACTGGCACGTGGGCCTGATATATATTTATATATAATATATAATATATATATATAATACAGGGTGGTCCTAAACTCATGGTACAAACTTTTAGGGTAGGTCAAGGGCATTGTAACAATGACTTTTTGTATAGGAATGTATAGTCGCAAGTGACGTGGTGAGGCGTAAACAGGGGAAATGACAGCCGAAAGGAAAAACAAAGATTTTATTCAAAGCGTTGTTGACAATTGTCATATTTACATTAAGTGTTCAAAATTGCGTCCACCAGTAGCGATACATGCTTGACAGCGTCGGTGGAGCGATTGGCGTACACGTTCAAAGATGCCTGGCATTTCACGCACACTTGCAGCAGCTACAGATATGCGAGCGACGAGATCCTCATCTGAGTCAACTGGAGTCTCATAAACAAGATTCTTTAAATGTCCCCAGAAAAAGTAATCGAGGCTCGATAAATCGGGAGATCGGGGCGGCCAAGGGACTGGTCCACCACGCCCAATCCATTGAGCACCAAACGTGGTATTCAGATAATTCCGAACATTAATGCTGAAGTGTGCTGGCGCCCCATCGTGCTGAAACCACATGCGGTTACGAATGGCGATCGGAACATCATGCAGCAGTTGTGGTAACACTTCCTTCAGAAAAATAAGATAGCTTTCGCCACTTAGTCGCGTGGGTAGCAAGTATGGGCCAATCAAAAAGTCGTGCACAATACCAGCCCACACATTAATACAGAAACGTTGTTGAAACGCATGTGGACGCGTTGCATGTGGATTATCGGTTGCCCACACATGGGAATTGTGCGCATTAAAGACACCCTCGCGTGAAAATGTGGCTTCATCTGTAAATAGCACATGATCTACGAAATCCGGCTGCAATGCGCATTTCTGCATCATCCACTGGCAGAAGTTCACGCGGAGAGGATAATCTGCGGGATTCAATGCTTGTACTTTCTGAAAATGGAAGGGGTGTAAGCGATTTTCGCTTAACACTCTGCCTACAGTCTGATGACTCACACCTACGTTATGTGCAACAGTTCTTGTGCTTGACTCTGGTCTATCAGCCACAATGTTCAAGATGGTTTCTTCCAGCCTTGGAGTGCGTACAGCTCTTAATCGACCAGTGTCATGTCTGTTGACGCCGAAGCCACCTGTTTCACAAAGTTGACGATGCAACCGTTGAAAAATTCTGTGATCCGGCATTCGGCGATCAGGATACTCCTCGCGATACATTCGTAACGCAGCTCTGCCGTTACCATTTGCACGACCGTACATGTAATGCATGTCTGCTTTTTCTGAATTCGTGAAGTCACCCATCTTCTACGGCAGCACAATTGAGAATGGCGCTTTTCCTCATTGCGATGCATCATATTCAACAGCGGCTGGACATCTACTGCCCTCTACTGGCAATGATACCAACTGATCCCTCCATTTTTCTTTCCTTTTATTTCTCTTGTTTACGACTCACCGCGTCACTTGCGACTATACATTCCTATACAAAAAGTCATTGTTACAATGCCCTTGACCTACCCTAAAAGTTTGTACCATGAGTTTAGGACCACCCTGTATAATACTATATATATATATATATATATAATATATTATAATATATATATATATATATATATATATATATATATATTATATATAGATATATATATATATATTTATATATATATAATATATATATTAATATATATATATATAATCAGGCAACGTGGCCGTCAATGAATGCCTAGGCTAGGCAGATGCGAAGATTTGTGGAATAATATAGATCTTTAAAAACGCATAAAATGTAAAAAGCAATAAAAAATATGAATATGAAAGATGTTTACTTACAATACAAATTATATACATATATGCAGGAATATTCGCCTGCATATATGTATATAATTTATATATCTCATTTCCATATTGGATACAGTTTCAACTTAATCCTACGAAAAAGCGGGATACAAAAAAAAACCTAAAACAGTTGAAAATTACTGTATTTGATAAAAAAGAAAACACGACAATGGAGATAGCAAACTGTAAGCATTCAACAGTACTGTACAAAAGACGGTATCAAGACGTCTAGACCGTAGAAACGCCACAGACTCTACAGGCACAGTTCTGCGCATGACGCAGTCAAGTTTCGGCGGAGAACAGAAGAAACCGCAAAGGCACTTTTCGGA